>JAYJME010000473.1:0-22781 GCA_036873775.1 Costaria costata | reverse complement strand
TTCCCTACCCCCTTCCTACTTTTCCGTGCTGTTGTCTGGTCGATCGCGAGACGAGTGCTTGTCTTTCAATCATCTCGTTCTCTCTGTACAGTCCGGAGGCTTTTTCCCACACCCGGGGACACATTTCGTGCGTCCCCGCCTTTAGGGTCCAAAATTACAAAAGCAAAAAAGCAAATGTGGTCTTAACTCAGCTGCCGTCTAATCATGCAGCGCCCGTGTCGTGCAACTCTCTGCGTTGAACTTCGGGTACTAAAAACAAAATCCTTACCCCAATAGCCCGGGCTGCTTCGTGTGGCCGACTCCGCAGTCGTCACATTTTTCTCCCGTCTTTCTTCTCAAACCTGAAAGGGGGTTATAACCCTTTTACGACCGCGAAAAAAGTATCCCACACTGTTTCCCAAGTGGTTTTGTCTCCAAAAACCGTTTCTGACTCTAAAGGGGTTAAAGGTGGAGGGGCGTACGCATTTGCTGCTTGTCTTACGTAGTCGTTTGACCATTGAAAACGCATCCCTTTCGAGAAGGCGCACCGTTCCTACTCCTAGTAGAGACACCTCCAACATTTGGGCGGTTAATGCGTATTTTTCATATTACATAAAAAACATTTTGCTTATCCTTATCCCCTTCCTGTTTCGCCCTCTTGTGGCCTATCTCTCACCTCTAACCGGTTGAGTTGTAGGCGAAAAAGCGGCGTCCACGGTGCCGGTGGTGGGCGTCCGTGTTCCTCCCTTTTCTTGTCGTAGTTTTGTCGCGGTTTTGCGATATGCGGGAGCAGGCCTTCGCTTATTGCCTGCTCGTGTAAGAAACGTAGTATCAGTAGTTTGTAGTAAATTAGTAGGCGCGTTGCAGCGCTGAGATACGTGGTGCTACGAAAACTTCTGTCCGGCAGCAACGCCATGTCGTACCATCGTCATAATATATCGATATTGCATAAAAGTTGTACGAAAGCGAATGTTCGTGCGGTGTTCATGCCTGCCTCAAGAGAGGCCGTGCACGCACGAGTAACGTCAGCCTCTCCAGTCTGGTTTTCTGTTGTGTCTTGCTCTAATTGCTGGGGACCATAGTTAGTAGGACGTACTGCAGACACAATAGGTACTGTAGACACCAAAACCTAGATATTTCCTATTTTTTTCTAACAATATTTCTTCCATAGTTAATAGGACCTACTGTAGACACAATAGAACCTACTGTAGAGACCAAAAACTATATATTTCCTTATTTTTGCTAACAAGATTTGGTCCTATTTACTATGGTCCCCCGTAATAGTAGAGTGAGGCGTTATTTTGGGGGAGGTTAGGGGGGGGGGGGCTGGAATGGGCGAATAGCTAGCTCTTCGTTTTGCCACCATGAAAGTCGAACTGATCAACTTGTCTTAATGGTATATTCCGCGATCACGACATCAAAAAATGAAAAATGAAGAAATGAAGGCCTACGAACGTGCTATTAATAGTCGGAATCGGGATTCGACAAAGGGCTCCCACACACCGACACAACAATATGTGTTCTTCGCACACCGATCGCACCTGATATCGCGTGTCCCAGATGAGGCACTGGCCGTCGCTGGCGATTGTGATAAACTGGTGCGTCTGATCGGTGATATGCTCGTCCCTCAGGAGCTGACCCTTCGAGTTAACCTTGAGGTGTCAAGTCAAGCGTGAGGTTTGAGATCGACAGAATGGAGGAGTGAGGATTGCAGCCCCTAGTATAGTGGACGAGGTCATCAACGATCGGCTTGACGGGGATTGCAAAGGATGACATCTCCTCATATTTGTCAGGGAGAAAATCACTCCTTCAGAAAGAGGCGGGAGTATGTTGTGCTACTAGCTTAGTCCTGCGGAGGGCAAACGCACCAATGCCCGGCTTTTATTGTACCCTCGGTGTTGCTAGCGTGTCTTCCTCGGCGCTCTTTGAGAAAGTTAGTTGCAGCCAAACAAATCTATTGTCTTGAAAATATTCCGCGTGGACATCGCATGCGCATCTTATGTTCAACACCAGGCTGAAAGCGAGTGGACGCTGAAGTAAAACCTCTTGGGGTGACCACCACCGTACCCACGCTGCTCACATCGCATCAGTAACCCCCATGTTGCGTATATTGTGCGCGCTGGTCAGCACGCTCATTGGAATGTGTGGTCGGTGATAAAACCTACCAGGTATCTGGGAGCTTCTTCCAAGTGTCAGCTACCGACGTTACATTGCCCGATCAACTGAAAACCTATGGAGTAGCCCCGGCGGATGCCTTTTCTTGTTGTGGTTTTACCTCTGCCCGCGCATCCGACGCGATCGAGACAGCAAACAATGAGAGGATGTATACGTAGCAGATACCAGATTGATCGACACCCATCGCACGATCAGCGCGCATGTTCTACAGCACCACCCCGGAACCCCTGTCAAACTCCCGCTTGGTACGTCGAAACGCCGGTGCCGCAAGAACATTGAGCATTGACAAGCAGCAGTACAGAGACGTACGTGCATGCAACACCCTCCCCCCCCCCCCGCTGTAAAGATCGGTCGAAAGCCAGACAAAGCTACAAGAGTTTAGTAGCAGTAAAATTTAATTCCGTGGGAGGTTCGAAAGAGCCAGGGGTGCTCCTCCTCACCTGAGTTGACGTGGGCAGCCATGCCAAATCTGCCACGAGCCTGCGGTGGCTCATGTCGATATGGCTTACTGCTAGTGGCTGCACGGGGGGCAGCGCCGCCACGGACTCCTCTTCGTCGCCGCCCACCTCTAACCCCGGCTTCCCGATGTGCCGCACACTCTGCTTTCGCTTTTTCTGGTCGATCGCCGTCAAGGACTTAGCAATGTCCCACACTAACACCTGCCCGTTGATTGCGCCACCTACAACAATCTTATCACACCCAGGTGTGGAGAGTTCACACCCAGGTGTGGAGAGGGAGAGGGGGGGAGGGGGCGTGGTTTACGATAACTCGATGGCACGTCTGTGATTGTAAATGCTGATGATGTGAGGAGGAGTAGAGGGCAGGGTGACGGTACTGCAGCTGCAGCGCTGTGAAACTGGGTGGCAACTACAGTGCAGCGCCGTTCACTGGGTGCGGTGAGCTGGTCTGTGAGTGGGATTGTGCGTTGGACTGCTGTCGATCGTCCAAGCGACATTCCGCATGGGAAATCGACACATCCAAAGCCCCTATTTTCTGAGGAAGTACAGGGGCAACGCGATCAATCCATCCAAATCACTAGAATTCTGAGGAAACACAGGGGCAACACGATCACCACACCCAAAGAACCTGTATTCCTAGAAAAAACAGGAATAACACGGGTGTTTCCCAAAGCAAGACCCGTTTCAGGAAGGGTGAACCTCTTTAGCAGCGCAAGAGTTGGTGGGGTGGCGTCTCCACGCTCAAGCCGCAGGCGCGTTCGACTTCGCTGGACCGATGTTTTCAAGCCTGTGGACGAAACTCACCCCGGGAATCGACGGGTTAAACCTAAAGCAGAAAATCTCGTGCGGGCTCTCGAGCTTGAGCATCGGATGGATAAGGTCCGCGAAGTCCCAGAGAAGCACGTACGAGTTGTCCACCTGAGGTACCCGTGTAAAGTTCCGTGCGGCATACATATCATAACAGAAGGAGGTTGGCATCAGTTGGGAGGTGAGTTGTGCAATTTGTTTGCGGTACACCGGTCAAATATGTATTGGTTCGACAAGACATGCACACAGCCCACAAGGTCAAACAAAATCGGCAGTTTTTTATACTCTTGAACACCGGCAGGTTACATGCTTACGTCTCGAAATCACGAGGTGTTTCACTAGCCAGAGACTGTTGTTGCCGTTGTCATGGCACCGGCTTGGCTGTCGCACCTGACCGGAGAGCTGCACCCTTTCATCGAAGTTGACGTTCTTGACCGCCGATACAGCCACGCAGCCGTTACGCTTGGGGAGCCAGTCGATCGCCGCCATAACCTTCACGCACAGGTTTCCACAACGGCGTCGGCCATCAAATAACAACCAACAAATCGCGCCTGCACCAACTGCTACCACTAACAATGACAAACATTTGACAACCCCCGCCCCTATAGTCGTGAGGGGACAAAATACTCAAATTATCAGGAGGCGGGAGACGACTTACCGAAGTTATTCGTGTGGTGCACTGGCCTTCCTCGCGTGACTTTTTTCCGAGACGCAAACAAGCCTCGTTTCGGCTCACCGTTACATAACCCCTTTAGAGCCGGAAACGGTTTTTGGGGACACAACTACTTCGAAATAGTGTGGGACCATTTTTCCGGTGGTGAAAGGGTTAAGGAAGGATGCCATCGAAGCTGAGCGACGTCGACACCCGCTGTTGCAGTGATAGTACTTTCAAGCGCATGAGGGAACAGTGCTGGAGGCGACAGTTCCTTTGCTGTCCACTGCACCCGAACTGATATACCAGGTATAGATCACACGTCATCACTCATCAAGTGGAGGAGAGTCACACATGCAATTCGCTCTGCTTCCGGTGCTATTTTTGCAGCTGAGCTAAAATGTTGTAATTAATCAAGTCCATCCTCAATTTTTCAATCTTAACATCAATCAACCAATCAAAAACAATCAACCTTCAATACATCAATCCGAGCTTCCAACCTTCAATGTATATATTTTCAGAACAGCGTATATACACGCATCGCAACGGGTTTTTCTCCGCCATTCTCACCTTGTTTTTGGAGTGTATAAGGTCTGTGAATGTGCGCAGTTCCTTCAGCTCGTTCTCGTTCTCATTCGCCTTGATCAAAAGAGAGTCGTCGTCGCCGGCCCCATGGAATGCGTCCTGGGGATGTCGTCAGTGAGAGCAGCGAGGACAACGCCAGAAAACACGTTCGAGTTTCCCACGCACGACATGCAACATTGACGTCAACCCGGAGATAAAAGCATGTGCCTATCCTTTCCACCAAACCCATTCGGGCGGTGGTCTTTCCCTTTTTTTCTCTCGATTGAGTGATCGGCTAGCCCCGCACGTCAAAGCTCTCAACTTCCTGCAAGCTGGCGGATCCGAAATCGGTACAGCGGGAACATCAGTACCCTGTGCCTCGAGGGAGCCCTACCAACGGCTAAGGAAGAAGGTATCCAAACCGCGAGCACGTTGTTGATGGTCACCAACCGGATTTCACCATCCAACGCGCGGTTGTGCGCATCTTACCAGGATCGGAAGCGCCATGGTGCATGTGCTTGAAGCAAAACATGACACCCAGCATAGTGTTGGTTTGAGCTAACTATAGCTGTATTCTCGCCTGGAATATGTCCACCGTTTCATTTTGCTGAAGGGACTGCTCCACCCCGGGTGCCATCTTGCGCAGAAATGACACCATGGCTTCGCTGGACATAATCTTTGCCGCCTGGGAATGTTCAATTGGACGGCGCGGGGAAAGGAAACATGGAGGGTGTTATTCCACCAGGTGGTGACGTCTTGATGTCGTTGTTCACACCGTTTAAGAAGACCGAGAAAAGGATGGACAGCATGTTTGACTAACGGATAGAGCTGTGCATTGCGTTACATCTTCACTGACACTGAGTACGAACACTTACACATCGTCTCCTCGAACAAAAGTATTAAATAATCCATACTAACTTTTTATTCATATCAATCATCTATTGGCCTAGGAATTGCCCAGGAAGACATTACAGTAATTTATTGATTGACGTCGGTTGGCAACGACGCTGTAAAACGCGCCTCCCTTTATACATATATACAAGGAGGGCTTCGGCGCGGCGGGCAGGCGCCCGCCTGCGGCTACGCGCATGCCCGTACTAGCGGAGGGTATAGGTAAACCGAGGCCGTAAATGCGCCAACAGTACTGCCAAGGGCTACAGTAAACGGCAGCACTTACGAATTTAGGTGTTAAAAATCTCAGCCTCAGACGTTTTTGTTTTTCGGAATTTACAGCTGTCAATAAGCCCTTGTGCTAGACTTCCAGGAGAAAGTAAGGGTTATAAATCGGGAAGTGCAAGGAGTTTGGCCGCTAATAATCTGCAAGAATGCACTGCCGCTCAGAATAATTAAAACCCAACAAAGCTGCCTCAAGTTCAAAATCGATCTCACGCCTGACATTCTTAAATTTAGAACACGTGATTTAAAACAAAAAACGCACCCAAACAAACAGAATGGATTCGAACTCTAACAAAAAAAAGAATAAGGCCCCTCTTCAAGCATGCAGATACCCTTACAGTATCGTGTGTACCTTGAAGAGGACCAAAACATGCGTAGCTTGAAGCTTTCGCTCGGTACATACAGCACGGAAGCAAGCGCAGGGGTGCGTGCGTGGTTTTTGTTAGAACCAAACGAGTAAGAGCAGCCGGATGCGTTTTCATATATACATATAACGGTTTGATGTGAAAACAAAACACACGCCATACAGCGGAAAAACCACAAGAACGTTCTGCAAATAAAGTACTACTTTAAGTATTATATACGATGTATATACGTATATGCAGAGGTTATTTTATACGCCGAATTCCATACATCAGTCTCCGGATAATGGATGCGAACGTTTCAGATTGCGAGACAGCAGTAGTAAACGGGCATATATATGCCGACGACATAACGAGCTGGTATTCTCCTGCGCCGATGGCGCCTGCACACGCCCTCGAGCAAGCGACCGGGCAGGCCCTCCCCGGGTGTGGCCAAGGAAGGCAGGCACGGTGGCGGAAGAAGCAAACGAAAAGGTCCACCTCGCGTCGATAAAAAGGCCTCGAAGCGCGGAGAGCAATCGGAATTCCAGCAGAGCCAATGCCGAACCCACCTTTCATCCTGTATATATGTGTATATAGGTTGGGTTGGCGTCGGTTGGCAACGACGCTGTACAAAACACCAGCCACTGCGTGAGCTGGACAACCAGGGTACCGTTTTTGTTTTTGGCAGTCGCTTTGATGGTTAACAAGTTAGATCATATTGTGCATGGTGGAGAACCCTAACTCTGCACAAGGGGAAGGATCGTATCATGTAGTGAGAATATGGTACGGCATCCATGAGGCAGATACATAGGAATACCCATAACTGTCTCTAGAGTGGCCACACCAAGAAAACAAAGCAACTCATTGGTCGCTGTTATCCATAAGCAAGAAAAAAGGCACAAGGTGCCGAAGTCCATCTTACAAGCGGTTCTTGGTAGTATGCAGTGCACCCTTCATGCGACTCACCGAACACCTCACGGCACTTCGCGCTTGGTGCAAGCAATGTCTGCCTGGTTGGTGAAAACCCGACGTGCTCCGTGCCGGCATTGTACGGATGCGGGGGTCTATGGTCATTCAACTGCGGCCATGGATGAATGGAGTACCCCCCCCCCCCGCCCCCCGCCCTTTATGTTCATAGCAATCGCCGATTGGCCTAGGAATTATTCGGTGTGTGTACTGGTAGTCGTCGAAGCCGACTACATTTATCAAATTTAATGGTAAACCACGGTTCATTGTTCCTGTATTTTTCATTTATCATCAGATTGTTTATTGTTGACTCTGAAAACCAATACTAATGTTATACTAATACCTGGTACGCAGTATACAACAACATCGGCCAATGTGTGTGCAAATATTGGTACCAATACACAACTGTCCGACCAAGTTGGAGGTACATTTGTGGAAAGGAAACAACGTCGCTACCATTGCTGGCGTACCTCCTGCGGCTCGAGATGCATGGTGGAGTACTGCACAGAAGCATTCACGCTGCGGAACCACGTCGTTTGAGACGAGGCAGAGCAGCTCTCGGCGGCGGCCTGGCAAGGCGAGTCCATCAGCTTTCGATCAGGGTTTCCCGGGTCGTAGGCCGTAAAGCCGGTCGCCAGATACTTACGGATGCCCACCTGATGCAGAGGCGGAATGGCAAGCGAGGACGAAGAATGCTAAGATAGAGTGTCCGTGATGCACCTTCAAAAACAAGAAGAGATCGTTGGTGGCGAATCCTTTTCTGTTGCTCCGTTCCTTCACCCTGGTAAGGGCGAGACCGTTACCACGCCGCATTTCTACTGTTCCGGGGCGACGACCATATCCTGCTAATGGTTACTATCCGGCTACCCCCATGTGCGTGAAAACATGCTAAGAAATATTTGTGCGATCACGAACCAGCTCTGTCGCACATTAGTTCATCTGTCGTTCCTCTCTCTCCCGTATGCTGTTATCGCTACCTTGGCCATGTAGTCATCCGTAAGCCACTCGCTCGCATCTCTGTCCACCAGCTTCGCCGGACAACCGAAGCTCCGTCTAGGGCGCGTCATGGACATGACCACAAGCGGGCGCTCAGGCTTTATCGTCAGACCTTCCACCTTGCAGAAAGGAAACGGCGCGTTGGCGCGTTGGCAAGGTTTGTTGTACATCGTATGCGCTACACATCGTCCTCAACTCGGTACTGTCAGCAATTAATGCGGGCCATGACCTCCGTCTCGAGGAATGCTGACACCAAGGTACGTTGTTGATTCCCACACAAGGAGCCCACCATACGTTCTACCACATCAAGCATGTAGAACCGCGAAAAAAAACAGGGGGGAAAACGACAATCTGACCCGCCTCCAAATGAGACGCAGCCGATCGCTCTTACGGCACAAAGCTGATCCGCGAGACCCTGCAACCTGCAACGGTTGGTCCAGGGATTCAATCTCGCCATCGTTGCGATTTCTCCCGAAGACGTGCGCGCGTCTGTCAACAGTAAGACTGGGGATAACGTCCACAACACACGACACACGACAAGGAAAGACCCATGCTAGGTGCACCTTCTTTTTTCTAAGGTTCCCCACTTGGCGGGCTCTATACCTTGTCCAAAACCCTAACTTTGAGAAACATTGTGAGCTTAACTCGATGAACCATGGCATGGCCTATTACGGGGGACCATAGTTAATAGGACCTACTGTAGACACAATAGGACCTACTGTAGACACCAAAACCTATATATTTCCCTATTTTTGCTAACGATATTTTTTCCATAGTTAATATTAATAGGACCTACTGTAGACACAGTAGAACCTACTGTAGACACAAAAACCTATATATTTCCCTATATTCGCTAACAATCTTTGGTCCTATTTACTATGGTCCCCCGTAATAGGTACGCAACGAGTTATATGCGAATCAAGAGTGGATTCCCGACGATTTTAGGGTAAAGAGCTCCGTCGTTCAGAAAATATATTACCGAAAAAGTGCTACCTCTATCGTAGCACGCGTCGAAAACTTTATGCGCGAGCAAGCACCACTCGATGCGCGATTCGAAGACCGTTTGGAGTGCTGAGCCCAGGGCGCGATAGATTTGGTGAGCCAGGAACCAGGGCAGCTCAGGGAGGAGAAGGGATCTACCGTGAGACCTTAACCAAAAGTGTTGCTCTGGGCTTTTTTACACACGATGAATCACATGGCAATGAAAGCAACACATACCTCCCTCGCCGTGTCCGGTGCGGTTTCCGATTCCCAGCCTCGAGCAATGATTGGCTTATCTTCGTACACGGGTTTGCGATTTGCCTCTTCTTCCGCCAACCGTGCCGCCTATCGGTTCGACCGTACCAAGAAACGGGCAACACACGCACATACTAGGAATGAGGAGCGCCCTGGTGATTGATTTGACATCTAAAATCCGAAATCCAAAATGTAGCGATAGGCACCAGTCAAGCACAGCGGAGAACACCAAAGGGTGCGTACTATTGACACGCGAGCTATCCAAAAATGCAGACTGTACAAGACCGTGCAGGTCGCTATGGCCTGCTTCCCCTCGAGTGCACATCCGAATCGCCCCCATTAAGCACGAGTACAGTATGATACTCATGGTCATTGTGCGCAGGGGAAATATATGCGTCTCGTACCCGAACGCGGTTAGTTGCTCTGGAGGTGCCAGAGGGTCTACAGGTACTTTAGACGTTCGTACCGGAAAGCGGTTAGTTTGCCTTAAACGCACGATATCCTAGGTCTGTCGGTAGTGCAGACTTTCAGTTTCAGCAAGTGTTTGATGCTACTACTGTAGAGCCGTCTGCTTCGTGGCCTGAATATGTACGCAGTTTGACGTCGCGTGGCGGCCTTTTTACCTCTGCTTCCGCTTCTAACCGCGCCTGCTCCTCCACCTCCCCCGCTTTCTGGAGGACCATTTGGGACTCGAAGGCTTCGGCTGTGTAGGTGAAATACCATTGCTCCCCATACACCTTGTTCGGGTCTCCGATCAGCAGTATTTCTTCCGTTGGACAAGATTCTAGATCAGCCTGGTCATCGAAGAAAGGACAGCGCAACGGCAGAATTGAGAAGTCTCTGTGCTATACTGTAATAGTGTGTGCGGTGACACCTTTATTAGGGTAATAGTGTGTGCGGTGACGCCTTTATTAGGGATCTTCAACTCCTGAAATGTTGCTTTCTGGAGCATCGCGGAATACACGCGAGGTATGCAAGGTTGAAGACATTCCTCCGGAGCATGTTGTTTTTAAGCATTTATCGTCAATCGCAATGAATTTGCCTCGGGAACGTGCAAAGCGTACCACTCACTGCTGTGCATGCGTCGTGAGGTCGATGGAACAACTACTGTACTATAATACGAGTAGTACACGGCTGTACCAGGTACCAGTACTGTATACCTGGTGCAGCTATAGCTGCATAGGCTCTATAGCTCCAGGTTCCTATCTAACACTTCAGCTTCTTGTTTCTCGCCCTTATCAAGCACACCTTTGGTGCCTCGGCCTGGTGTGATATTAAACGTTGCTGGAAGTGCAGTGGCCAGTTGGCAGAGAAAACAATTGTGAACATAAACACGCCAAGCCGTCGATATCCTCTGGATCCGTTAGGATCTTGAAGTTTTTGAGATCTTGAAGTTTACCATTGGTTCAGTATCAACATATTAGCGGCGGGTCGCCCCGTCTGAAATTGGCAGACTTACCTTAAAATCGTTCCAGTCACACATAAAGCCGAACTTGCCGACTTCCTCTAGCAGATACGCCCGGTTCAGAAGGACAAACGGCTTGAGGGCTGTCATACTGCCGGCCTCTGCCCCGTCCTCCCGCAGCTTGTACAAATCGTAGTTCTTCATTTGGATCCATATCGGACGACATCCTGGAGGCGGAGCTCCCTTATCTTCGCCCATCCCACAGGATGGACTGGGAGCGTCGTAGCTGTTGGGTCGGCCGCGGCGATCTACTTGCTGGTCGTTCCGTTCTCCGCCCTTCCCTCTCCCGTCTCTTCTGGATGCTGTCAACCGTCGAGGAAGGGGAGACAGGGGCTGCGGCTGCGAAACGGCTATCAGCAATAATGCCTCGCATCTCTCTAGCAAATAAGTTCACTGTTTTTTCGTTTTTTGTACGTATGCGAGCACGTCACCACGAGTACAGCAGCACCAACCAGAGCCCACAACGCACGAGTTGCGCACTACGGCACCGGGAACTCGACGAAGGCCTTCCTTGATGGGTGGGCTCTTCGCCAATGCTGCCAAGAAAAATGGCGGCACTCCGATTCGTTTGAAGTTCTTGGCCGTGCTGCGGCCCTTCTTCACGTCCGTGAACCAGGACAGAAAGAAAGCTTGGGCATGGCTCGGCCTTATGCTTGCCCTGCTTGTGCTGGAGAGCGGCGTGCTAGTTACCTTCAGCTATACCCAGGTGAGAGACGATGGCATCTAGTTTTTTCACAGCAGTACTAGCAGCGAAACCTGACCCATGTGTATCCTTGGGAGTGGCATCTAGACGGCATACCACGTGCACCAGAAGATGTTGTGATGTGATCTGACACGATACATACAAATAGTGAGAGACTGTGTAATTTGACTGTTCGTGCGGCGAGTTGCCGGTCATCAGATCGAGCGATCCGGTGACTCATCCACCCACGCCATGCCGCCACAGCTACAGCGTACCAGGTATACCAGTAGACTGCCCTCCGATAAGCATAGTTGTATGGTAAGATGTCTCAGTATGAAAAATCCCGAGGCTCGTCTCTCCGTTTCCTCGCTTTCTTTACTCTCTCTCTCGCCCTCGCTCTTTGCTGTACAACGGGCAAGGACAAGCTATACACGTGTACAAGCAAACAGGCCAACACAAGACAACAACATCCATACGTACGTTTTTGTACAGACTTCTATCATGCTCTACCTACGAGACTATAGGAGTAGGTTGGTGCGCCGGTCGGTACGGACGGTATATCTTGCTGTGCTGTCAAGACGTCAACGTCAAGATACTCGGGAACTACTGCGGTGTTGTAAGATCAAGCAAATACCTGGTACCTGGTATCAATACGGCAGGGCTTTTTGCAGGTCGAACACACTAAAACATCAGCGACCAGGCCTACAGAGTAATCGCAGGTGTACTCGTACAGCAGCTGCGGACCCATCACATAATAATATCGGTGCAAAACCTTCACCTCATACTGGTATTATACATATCATACCGGTATCATGTGTACCACAAGAAGTATGATTTGGGTCATGCACGTGTATCTTCAACAGCATTGTATGCAACGTGCCGCACGACAACAGCCTGGTTGGTACCACTGCGGGCGAGCGCCTGGAAAACTTGCTTGCTACAGTACCTTTCACACCTCGGACAGATCAGATCCCCGCTTCATGATCTACTATTGCTGTAGATCGTAATCTGTCCGAGGTGTGCTAACTTTTCGTCGGACGGTTTCGTTCGCCATCTCTGACCCACCGCACGTGGTAGCTAACAAGGCGAATAAAACCCGTCTCCGCTGCCCCCCCTCCCGGCCTCCCTCCACCCCACGGATCGTGACGCCCGTCCCTTTCACACCACATTCACAGAGAGATTTCTCTACGGCCATGAGCAACAAGGACCAGGAGGGCTTCTACCGCGGCACCCGGCGCTACGTGTCCATCCTGCTCGCCGCCGCCCCCCTGTTCGCTCTGTCCAAGTTTGTCCAGGGGAAGCTCGGTCTGGACTGGCGCCGCTGGCTGACCGAGCACCTGTGCGGCCTCTACTTCAGCAACCGTGCCTTTTATTCCCTCAAGATCGGGGATCTGTCGGCGGGCGAAGAGCAGGACGAGGGCGGCGTGGGCGGCGCTAGGAGCTGCGAGGGGGAGGAACAGCGGGGCGGGATCGACAACCCCGTCAGCGCCGTGAGTATTGTCACACCATGGCAGTATACCGGTAGGAGTATTCCAAGGGTATGTTTTGTAGGTTATGTACTATTAATACCAGGTATGCGGGTACGCGGGTAAATACGCATGTATCACCAATACAAATCAGATGTACCGTAGTACCCGAATACGCAAGAGTATGTACCCTATTATACTGAACACACCCTTGGAAAACTATTTACGGTGGCGTTTTCTTTCGGTTTTTATCGACCTTGCCCCGTGCCTGGTGGCTTTTCCCCAGGTGACAACCTGTGATCTTGAAATAGAAGATGTGGTTCTCTCCGTCGCCATACTCCATGCGTTGCAATGTTTGCACTAACTACTGTATGGCGTACTCCCATGCAGGGAGTATCGAATTTTCATGCTGTCAGGTTCAAACGAGGGAAGCCTGTGACTGGGCATACAACAAATATGGTTGACGATCGGCATAGCGGAGGCGTTGCCGAACCTATCTTGGCCGAGCCACGTTGTATTTGCACCGTCTGCTCGCATATTTGTTTCGGCGATGAACTACTTCGACTTAGAACTGGGTAGGCTCTGCAGTAGTAAAGCCCAGGCCATCAACTGTTGTCTCGCCCTTCACGTAGAGTTTCATGGAGGAGAGGCCTACTGATGTTAACAGACGCTCGCACTATTTTGCTGTATTGTACGAACATTATTTTCAACCGTGTTCTCACTCCTAGAAGTTTGGCGCTTGATAATGCGGCCGGCGAAAGTTCAAATTATCGCCCAGGCTATTATTATGCTAAGGTTTAAGATGCGTGGGCAGATTGCTTCACGGGCGGTGGGGGAAGGGCCGGCGGCGACGCTGCGTTCGTTAAGTGCAACGTTACATCCGTCCCCGATTGTTGTGATACAACTGCTACTGCTACTACTGCTGCTGCTGCTGCTGCTGCCGCCGCTGCTATCGCGCTTCCCTTCTCCATCATTGTCCCCCCGATTGATTGTCGCGCTGGGGTGTTCCACATTGCTCGCACGGCATTCTTCGCGTTCTGAGTTGCCGATGTTTCTGCGCGCAGCGTCAATTTCTGGGAGGTTGGTCCGATTTTTTGTTGCACTAACTTATCTGTTAACCGTTTTGTGTCGAATTATATATTGGTAGGTGGACAACCCCGACCAGCGCATCGGAGAAGACATCTCCACGTTCACGACGAACTGCATCGCCGTGCTCGTGGTTTTCGTTGGAGCCGTGCTGAAGGTGGGATCTTTCGTCAGTGTTCTTCTGTCCATATCCCCGCGTCTAACGGTGTTCGTGCTGGTGTACTCGATCATGGGCACTATGAGCACGACCGCTTTGTTTGGAGCTCGCTTGAAACATCTCATCTTCGAGGGGGCCAAGAGGGAGGCCAATTTCAGGTGTGTCGGTGTGTCGTGCATAAGCCCATTTTCCCGTACCCCATGGAGGGGATGGGCGGTGGGTTTTTAATTCGTTACGCGGCGTGGTCCGAGCTTAAGGTGTCGGCAAGGCCAGCAGAATGTACCCACGCGAAGATGTTGAATAGTGCCGCTTTGGAGAAGCCCTGACGCTGCCGTTCCGGACAACTCAATGAAGCGTTATCGGGTCGGATCGTGTGCTTTCTGTCCTCAAGAGTAAAATCCTTGGCCGTTCAATATTCTATATACTGTTGGAAGCGCCCAAACGCGACACATCCTTTCGAGATTGAACATCAAAGCCACTCTCGAATGACGGAGCTTATCTCAGACCCCCCCCCATCCCCCCATGAGCTGAGCTGAGCTGTTCTTCTTCTTGCATTTCCGCGGTTCTTCTATGCCTTTCGATGGTGCGGTGCGGTGCCTCTACCGTGTGTACGTTTTGGGGGGTGCGACGATTGCAGGTTCGGCCTGGTACGCGTCCGTGAGCACGCTGAGGAAATCGCGTTCTACCGAGGGGAGAAGGGGGAGAGTGAAGGCGTGAAGGGTTTGCTGGAGAAGGTATGGCGTTTATGTCACCGCGCTTGTTGGGCGCTCTGTGTGGCGATATACTCGTACACCGTTGTAGCAACTACTTTATATCAATTGTGGCAACTATAATACCAGTAGTATTTAATTATAGTTGTGGTGTCAGGTGTGTTAGGTGATATTTTCATGTACTTATTGTACCAGGTAGCAATTCGTAGTTTGTCATATTAATAGTTGTACTCGTAAGGTTAGTCGACAAGGTCATACCTTAAAGTATACCGGTATTTTCTTAGTTTTTTTGTTCTGCCGATTTCCTTTGTCGACGCTCAGGTAATGTGCGTGCTTCGCTGACAGAGCAATGCTACATCAGTAATACGGTAGCATCCATAGTTTCTACTACTGAAACGTCTGAAGAACAATGGCAGTCGAAATGAGAAGAGTCCTTATTGTTGTCGTACGTACGACGGCGCAGCAGTTCTGTTTTTACCGGTAGTACAGCAGGCGAAGTCGCTCCATGTGTCGCATTTTCTTGGCCGCGTCCAACCCAAGCTCCACAACCAGGTTGTTACATGCCGTGGCATTTAGCGTGAGGGTTTTGGCGTTGTCGCCGTTTCGTGCACGCCTCAGGTGGTGAGCAACATCCACCTTAAGCTGTGGTGCGATGCTCAGCTCGCCGTGTTTTCCAACAGCTTCATGTGGCTCACGGCGGTTCTGCCTTATCTTGTCGTTGCCGAGCGCTACTTCGCTGGGGAGATCGAGTTTGGGGTCATCTCGCAGGTGAGCTCCTTTTCTTACACGAGTATAGCCGGCGGAAGGTCCCCCTTCCATAAAATTCGTCTGGAGCGCTACAGCGGAATTGGAAATGTGTGTGAAGTGCGGCTGACCTCTGGAACGACGTAAGCAGTAGGGACGAAGACTGCTGATCATGTGGGTTGCCCTTTTAAGCAGGTGTTCCCTACCAACGATGTCATTCATACGATGTTTCTCGAGACGAGTGGATACCTTTGAAAAACTTGTTGCGCGATTTTCACTTGTCGAAACCATTTCCACCAGCCATCGATTCGTTACGTTGTTGTGTTGCCCTCTGGCGAAAACGAAGCCCCCTAACCACCGTTGGATAGCAGCGTCACCTCGACACACTGACCCTAATGAGAAGCTCTGTTCGTTGTTGACCGCAAATCCGACGCTTAATTTCGGAAACAAAACACCAACCGCTTACGTTTTTTTTGTTTTGCCGAATCCCCTGCGTACCTGTTGACTGGCGCCCTTCCGCTATAAACGTAGACGGCGATGGCGTTTCGAGTTATCCAGGGGGCGCTGAGCGTGATCGTGACCCAGATCCGCACCCTGGCTAGCCTTGCCTCGGAGGTGGACCGGCTTCATTTCCTGCTGGTCTGCGTGGAAAAGATGGTGCCAGAGGTGAGCCGCCGCGGTGGGGGCGTCGTCGAGACAACACGGTCGTACAGAGCGTACGACCACGGTCGTACAGAGCGTACGACTTGCCGTGTTGCTTTTAGCACGGCGTTGTAAGCAGGGCGTAACCTTCACCTGTTTTCTATACTGCAAACAATGTCCCACACTAGTGCCAAGTACTTTGTACCCACAACACAGATGTAGTTCTATACAGAGAGGTTTAGCCCTCGTCAATTACTGCTGCTGCAGCTGCCTGTAAGGCACGCTTTGGCCACAGATCACCTGAATACAGAGGCGTTGGATCATTTTCGCGGCCGTAAAAGGGTTGACAAGATTTTTCGGGCCTCATGGTCCGTGTGACAAGAACCTCATTTTCTTGTTTCATCTGCGGAGTGCTGATTGAGGTGGGCGTCGTGCATGGGGTTCGGTGAACAAAAGGGGGCGTGCGGAGTGTATCCGAACGTCCTCTTGGGTCAAACATCTTGGAAGTAGTATGGGATTTGTTTTGGCTCTCTAAACCGATAAAACGATTCGGCAAAGTGCCAATTTGAAGTGTTTTTCGGGCGCGTTTGTATTTATTTTATCGCAAATGTTTGCCTCTGGCGGTCCGCCCGAGGCTCTCCGGTCCCCCCTGTGGGGTTCGCAACACGCCCTCTGACCTATGATATGAGGAGCGACCTGCCTTCAGCCCTTTGGCAGGACAATGTCGACGCGGCCCGGGGACAGACAGCGCTGCCGCGACTCGAAGCTCCGGCCCTGCTTGGTAGATATACTACCCTTTGGGTTCCTCAGGTAGCGCGTACTATTTTAGTGGCCCAACGGACCTTACCCTCAGACGTATGTATCTGCCTGGTGTAGTCTTCAGGCGCGCCGTTAGGGGGTCAAAAACGCACTACGGTTTTGACGTTCAGGCTGTATGTAAATCGTGTTCCACTCCCACAAAAGTGTTTTTGAAGTCAGACATCGCTACTCCGATGCCGCGCCGAAGGGCGTCTCCAATGCCTGCGCCACTTGAAGTCGTGCCGTGGTTAGATAAATGTAGCATCATGTTATTTAGGGGTAACGCCGCCCATGTATACCATAACTTTTAACAGGTAAAAACGCCCACCTCAGCTATGGACACCGTGACTTTAACGGGCAACGCCGGTCTTCCTCGTTACCCTTTTACACGCTGTCCCGCAACGTACCTCGGCGGCAGAAGCCTACCCTCGACAAGGCGGGACCTGCCGGCGACACAGGCGTCCCAGGCACCACACCGTCGCTGCCCCCCCCCTCTGCCCTAGACGGCGATGACGGCTACGTGGCGGTAGCCTCCAACGACAGCAACGAATTCGGCGACAACGATGTGGCCGGGGTCGACAATGAAGGAGAGGGGTGCGATGAGAGCCTGCTGGGAGGAGGGGGGGTAGACGGGGCCGGGGCGGGGGCAGGAAGGGGTGGCGATGGTGACAACGGCCGCATTACGACGGCGGTGGTGGTGGGAAGTCCCGCGCAGACCAGGGTTTTGATGGAAATGTGAGTTTTTTTGTTTCTTCTTGATGTTTTGGCGGTTTTTTGTTTTTCCGCGCAAGGGGAAGGCACTTGAACTTTTTTTTTTTAATGGATCTGTGCGGTTGGCTGTTCAAAGTCGAAGGCCTGTTCATCGCTGCGGTAAAGAGGTTTGCCCTATCTTCCTTTCTCTGACGATCGCTGCTCTGATGGTGCTCTTTTTCGTTCGCAACAGCGAGGACATGACGCTTTTCACCCCAGACCGCAAGGAGACTATTTGCCGCGGGCTCTCCTTCCAGGTGTCGAGGAGGCAGTCCGTCCTTATCTTTGGCCCTTCCGGCTGTGGCAAGTCGTCGCTGCTCAGGTGATACGCGCTGTTGCTTCAACATGGCGTCGGAGAGCCTGTGCCTTGCAGTGTACCGACTCCTTCGAACACGCCTGCTGAAAAGGGACGTGTCAAGATGGCGCAACCGTATGGACTGGATTGTTTCGTTTATCTGCACTACTACGTAGAGATCGCTATATATAACTTAAACAAACGCCTAAAGTAGAGGTCGAACCTATAGTATTGGCCGAGGCACGGCATGTTCCAAATGCTATCGTTGCTGCCTGCCTTTGCTGGCCAGCGGCCCTTCCATCTATTCCATCTACGCGTCTAAAAAGCCGCAGTAGTTGTCGCGCTCTTATCGTGGACCTCCTCCAACCGCGTATCGTACCCCCCCTCGCTTTTTTGACTGACTCTGCTGCCTCTACCGCGTGCACCAACAGAGCGATCTCTGGCCTCTGGACGGCGGGGAAGGGTTGCGTGCGGCGACAAGCGGATGACCAAACAATGTTCATACCCCAGGTCAGGTTCCCCTCCTCGCGGCGGTGCCAAGGAAGGCTTTAGCTTCGCGATTATATCTCAATCCTGGTAATTGTTTTAGGTTATAGATGCCGAATCTATGATGAGGCAATGTGGTCGAAGTGTCCTACGGCAGTAGTGCCGGTAGGGCAGCGAGTGCCGAGCCTTTTCGCGCAATCGGTGAGAAGAAAGGATAGTTTTTAGTACGAAACTATTGCCTCCTCCCCTTAATCTCGATTTGACTCAGTGCATGGTGTTTTTTTTAGCCGTCGCTGCTACTGTACAGCACACGCTCGCGAATGGAGATGCACACGCGACGGTGCAACGGTAATCTTTGGTGGTAGAGACGAACACACGAGGTTTTCCAAAATCTGTTGATGTCTGCCCCGGCGAGGTTTTTGTGGAGAGAAGCGGCCTTGCGCGAGCGGAAACGTTAGGCCACCATGCACTTCTTGATTTTCTACTTTTGTGGTGTGCGGGAGGAACAAAGCCACGCTGCCTCGCGAAACGGCAAGGTGGATACAAAGTATACGGGTAGAGACCGATACCCAGAGGGCAACGGAGGTTTGTCCAAGTTGTGACGAGAGCGTTCATGCGCCCCCTTCCTCCCCCCAAACGAAGGCTCGCAGTCAGCAGACCGGCCAAGGCATGCACCTGAGCGCACGACCCGGTGCTGCGTTTGCCCGTACGTTACTCCGACAGAAAAAAATCATGCAACCGCGTGCACGTCGCCAATTAAAAATGTGACATCAACCCCTGCCCCCTCTCAACGCCTCCTTGCTCGGCCGTGTCACAGAAACCGTACCTCCCGCTGGGATCGTTGCGGGCCCAGATGCTGTACCCGAACAATGACTTGTGTCGTCAGAGCTCGGGGTTTCTTGAAGGCGTTCTTGAGCAGGTTCAACTGGGGTATGTCTCCGCCCGCACTGGAGGGCTGGACACGACGAGAGATTGGCAAGACGAGCTAAGCTTGGGGGAGCAGCAGGTGCGAGGGCGTCGCTTGACGCTGCTGTGCAAGGGTGGTAGCGGTAGCAGTAGCAGTAGCAGTAGCAGTAGCAATGACAACAGCGACAGCGATACCAAGGCAAGAAAAAATCCAGGCGGGCTTAGGCCCCTTTCTGCAGGCAACGCTTGTAGGGCACCTTCCCCGTGCCTTGCTGTCGACGTCTCAACACACTTTGAAGCGTTCATTTTACACAGCAGTTTTTGCTGCGTGGCTGGACCCCCCCTCCTACTCGTACTGCATGGCAAGGTGCTGCCTTAGGGAGACCAGGTGTCTATTAATGAGGTTCAACTTGAGACGGGTGCTCTCAGACATAGCTCTAATCTACAGCAATACCCTCCACCCCTCCCTCGTATGAACGCCTTCTGTACGCAGCGCCTCGCGTTCTCCCGCCTGCTTACGAACATGCCTTCGACGGTGTTCCTGGACGAGGCGACGAGCGCTTTGGACGAGACTAATGAGGCCAAGTTGTACGCCTGGCTGAATGCGTCGGGGGTGGATGCCTTCGTGAGCGTCGGACACCGAGCTTCGCTGTTCAGGCGAGCGTTTCGCTGTGTCGATACCGACAGTTAATACCGACTCTAGTTGCACACAGGCGGTATCGAACCGCCGCTGTTGGTCTACTCAAGAATTTGACCGCGGTTATAATGTTGCGATTAGTTTAGTTACGAAGTTTTCGACATTTCGAAAACTCTGCCTTTATTCTGTGCAGTATGTTGCTCCCGCTTTCAGAATATGGACCGAGAATGCAGACAATGGTGATGGGCGTATTCCTTTCCTTTCGTGCTCCAAGCGATGGTCTCCACCCATCGTTTTTTTTTGCCGTGCCGTAGGGTATCGAATCGTCTCTACTACCTCTCGTTAACTGTACGCTTGTGAATCGGTTGTCTTGCAGGGACCTACCCCTATAATCTATAATAGGACGAAGACACAGCAGTTGGGTTTGATTAACGTGCCCGGAGAAGAACAATAAAAAGGTTTCGCATAACACTCTTGCTTCATTCTCTCTGTTCGACCCCCCGCGTCCCCGCGTCCCCGTCGGTTTTCCAACACGTCGGACAGATCACAATCTAAATTTTATGCTGTTGATCCTATATATGTCGTTGTGATACGAAGTATGTTGTGCAGGATCTGTGTAATACAGATCCAACCCGCGAAACATGTGCTGGATCACGCGCATCATACGGGTCCACACCCGGCAACATGATCTATATAGGACATGCAGATCGTATGCATAGGCCAGGGATCGGTCTGCCCTGAACGACACAGATTACGAATGGTTGAAATGATATGATCTGTCCGATGTGTGGTATTGTTGTCCTCAACGGTCTGCAGGTATCACACGCACGTCTTGAGGGGCCAGGGCGACGGGCAGTGGTCCTTCCACACGATGAAGGAGTTCCTCGACAGGCATTACTCTCCCGCCATGCCGGCACATTGAATTGAACGCCCACCAGAGCGGTAAAACTGTAGTAATCTGCGGTTCTTATATGGGGTGGGGCTGGCGAATGGTGCCGAGCGTGGACAGAAGAGGCAGGCAGTACATGTGCGGGGACGTGTGTTACGGACTTCACACGTCGAGTATTCACGTTGTAAAAACGGAATCCATTTTCACGACGCCGTATGAAAAACGGTGAAAATATTATTTTACAAACAGAAGTATTTTTTAGTTTTTGGCAGATTTTAGGATCCTCGTGGAATTTTGGAGAGACACACCGTACCGTGCACAAATCAACCGGTTCAACGAGTTGAAAAACGATCCGTGCAGTGCACCTGGCGGGCAGTGTTGGCTTCCCTTGAGTTGCGGGGCAGATTCCCGGGAAAAAACCTTCCAAGGATGAGACGTTGGGAGGCCTTGGAGGCCAAGCGTGGGCGGGGCTTCACGATGAAGCGAGCAAGATAATCGATACCATAGAGTCGATTATCAGGTACCCTCGTGCGCACGACTCTGAATTAGGATCGCGCGTGGTGCTCTGTGTATGCATTCCAGTAAGTTCCCACGTCTCAGTGCAAAAACATACCGGTACCTTGTACGGTACCTGGTAGTTTTTATCGGTGACACAATACACCCTCCTCCCTGTAAGCACCGCTACCCTTCATATACTGTATATCGGTATTTATACGCCCACTGCAGCAGTAGCAGGTACACGCGCGAGATCGTCTTGCGCTTGTTTCGAAGCTTCCCCCCATCGTATGATAGTCCACGTTTTGCTATATAGGGCGCCCGTATCCCCTTTGTGGCTGCTCTCGCGATTTTGGGGACTAACACTTGGGAGTATTTCTCAAGAATGGGATACTTTTTCTGCTACAGTGTGGAACCCTTTTGGGATTTCAGGGAGGAAAAGTGTAAAAAATGTACACGGGGGTTACAACATCGACCACACGAAGCAACCTGATGTGAAGGGCTGCTGCTGGGTGGAGTAGCAGATGTCCCGAATTTCCCGAAGTACAACGTAAGGAGATGTACATACGACACGCGCAGCATGATGGTACCGGTACTTCTTGTACTGTAGCACGCGTTTCCCTGATCGTTGATACTGCCCGCGCTTTACATGTTTTCGGGCGCTACGTATACTTCCTGGGTCCTAAAAGGGTTTGGGACGGGTTATAACCCGTTTGGGGTTTTGGGATTATAGCCC
Organism: Costaria costata; assembly: GCA_036873775.1. Classification (NCBI taxonomy): domain Eukaryota; class Phaeophyceae; order Laminariales; family Agaraceae; genus Costaria; species Costaria costata. The sequence goes on along the minus strand of JAYJME010000473.1, from coordinate 484 downwards.
GTTTGGGGTTATAACCTGTTTGGGACTTGAAGGGGGAAAAATGTCTAAGTAAAACCCGTTTGGGACGGGGTTATAAAATCCCAAAGTGTCGAACAAAAGTGACTATCACAGCATCGACAACCCGTTTGGGGTTTTGGGGTTATAACCCGTTTGGGGTTTTGGCGTTATAACCCGTTTGGGGTTATAACCTGTTTGGGACTTGAAGGGGGAAAAGTGTCAAAATAAAACCCGTTTGAGACGGGGTTATAAAATCCCAAAGTGTCGAACAAAAGTGACTATCACAGCATCAACCACACGGAGCAACGCGCGCCTGCTGGTACGCGTGCCACGCTAGGGGGACGCAGCATAATAGCATACCAGTATGTTTCTGAGGCTCTTCCCTTCAGGAACTCCATACCCCACTCAAAGCATACATACATACATACATACATACATACATACATACATACATACATACATACATACATACATACATACATACATA
>JAYJME010000472.1:0-22784 GCA_036873775.1 Costaria costata | reverse complement strand
GAGGCTATCCAAGGCACAAATGGATGGCTTTGCAGGTTCAACGCAGCCCAGATTGGAGTCCCCCCTATGACGAAAATATTAACAACAAGGTAAACGGGTGATTTAGGAACGATAATCGACTCAAAGGGATTTAGGTGAGAGTGGCGAGAATAATCAAACCCAAGGAAAAGTCTACCCAAAGGCAAAGCCATCGCTTCGGCCAGTGAACCCAACCCAGAGTGGAGACATATTCCACTGCCCCTCATGCCCGAAGTACATGCTGATCAAGGGCCAGAATAAGGGTGTCAAGGGTAGAAAGGTAACTGGTTCCCTCGGTTCTTGGTGCCATATTTCTGAGGCAAACCGGGGGTGCCATTGATGTGGCAGAAAGGCAACGGGCATCATAGATTCGTGGTGGCACACTCCTGAGGAAAAAAGGGGAGTGCCATCAATGTCATACAAAAGGCAACTACCTCCAGAATTACCGCGCATAATGCCAAAAAGGTCATTAGAGTCAAGTCCAACGAAACTGGAGAATGTAACCGACCCCGGAGTCACCGCAGATACTACAATAAAGGTAAACAGAGTCACGCCCAACGCAACCGAAGAGACGGGTAGCTCGCTGGCGAGCAGCACCCAATCGGGACGCCCTCGAGGCTACTCTTGGAGAAGAGTTGACACCGTGGGATAGTTTCTAGTTAAACGGCAAGTTTGGGCCGTCGTGTCTCAACCATCGTTCGTACGAACGGAAGGGGTCAAGCTGAGGTTGATTTAGAATCGTCTAAGGTCAACTCCATTGCCCAGTTCACTCAGGCTGACAGTTTGGGAGAGGTGAAACCCCTAGTTAGTGCGGCTGGAGATATCTGATCGGGTCCCTGAGTGTACTTGTCATTGAGCGGTGGTCATGAACTGATCAGACGACGCTATGCGGCCCCCTTCGGAACGGGAAGTGAGTGCGGGGTTGAGGTTGGTAGGCTGCTTCGGAATGTATGAGGAAGGAAGTCCACTCTCATCATCGATTGTCCGTCGGTAATTTGGCTGTTTTACGGTCAGAGCCTTTCCACCCAACGGCACAGGGGAAGTCTGCGCTAGACCGGACACGACATGTATCTACAGTGGCTACCCGGAGGTCTTGACCTTCCTCTGGATGATGTACTCTATCAACCGTACTGGAGACTGTCATATCTGTCATTGATTATCGCCGTGCCTGACATTGAAAGTTTGACACGATTAACCTGAACGGGCGCAGAATCCAGCAGAGCGTGATTATGATTTCGCCTTTCATTGATACCCTGTTCATCTAGGCTCTGCCGTCGAGCACAAGTTCGCGCACTTGGCCTGGGAATCGGATCGGATATATGACGTGCCGAGAGTTTTACTCTGCGGCACCGTGGTACACGCTTACCATTCACAGACCCTCGCGAGGCGTTGGACACACGTGAGTATGCGAGCACTATCGAACTGGCTAAACGTGGGTCAGGTGCGGGGGTTTCACTCCGCTGCACCTGCACATTAATTAGTCGGAACCAGGTAAGCACGGAACGAGGACGAGGTGAGAGAAAGTTCATATCATTGCAGCTGAATGGATTTTACGTTTTGTGAGTATTGTAACCAGTGCAAACCGGGGTTCTTGTCCATCAAGAGTGCCAACAAGAGGGGAATGAGCAGAGCAGAGGTGCGCAAGGTGATCAAGGTCAGGAGTGAGTTTGCAGACTTTCGAAGCTGGAAAAAGAAGTTCATCGGAGAGGTGTACGACTTCAACAACCCAGATCGGTGAGTGAACTATCCGGAAGGGGGTCGGAAAAATGATAGTCCGATTTCCAGGAGCTAAAACGGAGAAAAACTTTGACAAAAACTTCAGCCCAAAGCGTTTGGCCAAGCGGCGGGTCTGGCGAGAAGGAATATGATTATTATGAGGAGTTCGATCGCCAAGAGCTAAATTGGAAGTGGGAGCTGGCGGCGATTGCAGCCTAAACCTCTTGTTCAAGCGACGGGTTTGGCTGTGAAGGTGGTTCAGGCTCCACTGACCGGAACCACCCCCTTTTAAACTCTGGTGGACCGTACCAGACTTAGGGGGTGCTGTGGCGGCGGTGTGAGAGCTGAGACGTACAATGGGTCGGGGCTTGCTGCTACGACGCATTGGGCGCAGAGACAGTGTGGTCTTCTCTGTGGGTAGAGGAGAGGCGTTTCATAAGGAAGACGGTGCCACCCGCCGGATCGTAACGCCCCCCCCTGGTGGTTGCGCATGCTATACGCAACACGCCATGGGTAATCCCAGTGTTTATAAACGCTGTCCTATGAAATGCAAAGAAAAGTGCAAGCATGTTAACTGGCAAACCAAAGTGGCTAACATGCTAAAATACTAATCAATCGCTATGATGAAGTCACGTGAGCTCGCATGCACGCATCGTGACCACGACCGCGAGTCTCGTCGATCGGCTTTATCGCTTGCGATCTGGAGCTTTGAAACTTGATTGCTCCGCTATCTTGTGAGCGGAGCAATGGGAGGACTCGGGATGTGATCTGGTCTACGAAAGAACTGCAGAAGGGTAGCAAGGTGAGTCTGAGCGAGGCAGCTAGAACGTTTACCGTAACATGTGGCCCCTCGGGCTCTCCCCTTCGTAGACTGCAGGTTGAGATCGCCCCGTCACAAAATCTTCAAGCGTTTGGTTTTTGCGTTTAATTTTTGCGACAGGCGTGGCTCCGTGAGCATGCTCTCTCCTACTGGCAAACCAAAGTGCTAACATGCTAAAAGACTAATCAATCATTACGATGAAGTTATATTAGCTCGTATGCACGTATCGCGGCCGCGACCGCGAGCCTCGTGGATCGGCCTTATCGCTTGCGATCTGGAGCATGTAAACTTGATTGCTCCGGTATCTTGTGAGCGGAGCAAGGAGAGGACTGTGAATGTGATCTGGTCTACTAAAGAACTCCAGGAGGGTAGCAAGGTGAGTGTTAGCGAGGCAGCTAGAATGCTTCCCGTAACATGTGGCCCCCGGGCTTTCCCCATCGTAGGCCGCAGGTTGAGATCGCCCCCTCGCAAAATCTACAAGTGTTTGGTTGTTTGTGTATCAATTTTGCGCCAACCGTGCTCCTTGAGCATGCTCTATCCTATGTGGGCCGTAATGGTATGAATCTTGTCGAGGCTCTGTCTCTGTGAAGAAAGATGGCAGAGGTGGCACCGAAGTGTCTGTAAAGACCACTTGTGAAGATGAAAAAAACACAGTGTGTGGAACGGCGCTTATGTGGCCATATAAAAAGAACAGACGAGAAGAGGAAGTAGGAGAAGACAGGAAAATATAGAAGATGACAGGAGTGATCGAGGGGGGCGTACCGTCGCCTGATCCTTACGGAACAATGCCTATGCTACCGGCAGATGTGCTATATGGTTTGTTGTTTTGGCCGATAGGCCGTCAATCTTCCCTGTACCGTTCTATGCAACGTCCCCGTAACGTTCAATGTAACGTTCCTCCATACTTATGGGGATAAGCTAGGTACAACTTCAGAATGCAACATACCGACGGGAAGTAACAAACCTAGTTTCCCCGAATTTTGTATTTGTCCGCATGTAGACAAGGGCCCGTGCTGTAGTGTACTCCGGGTAGTCACTACGAATCAACTAGATACTCGTGATAGTGGACTGCAAATTCAATATTCTAATTCGCCCCTTTGATGAGAATTCATTGGCTAGAGGAACGTAACACTCAAAATACTAAACACAAATGGTACGCCAAATCCAATCCTGTGTATGAACAGCGGCAATTTGGATATAACCATCTTACTCAGACAATTAAAATACAATTGGATAACCACATACCTAAGCCTGTGCACGAACGGGTGTAACAATGCTCCTCAAAAAATCAAAATACAAACGGAAAACATAATTCAGACGTGTTATATGAACAGCTGTAACATGGGTGAAACACGTAACAAAATCCGCTTGGTTTAATTGCCAGCTATAAGAAGCGCTAACCAGTCTGCTTTGTGCCAACGCGCCTTCTGAATTGATACAATAAGCTACATGAAGCCTAAGAATACACAAACCTGTGGAAACTGGTCCCGTACTACAGCGAAAATGCGCACTCTTCAGTTTTATGTATGTACGTGCGAACTCGAAAGAAGTTTACGAAATTCAATGAATACAGATAGTACAGCAGTAGTCTATGAGGATAGTCGTATGACAAAAGCTATAATTGTGATTCTGTTTTGTTGATTAGCGAGTTATATCCTAGAAAGGTTAAGCGCCAGAAAGTATCTGCCATACGGTATGTACGCTTCCACGTGATTATAGAACAAATAACAAATCGAAAAAAATCGACAAGAAACGGTGGACGTTTTGACGTATGTCCAGCGCTATATTGAAATGTGCATGTTATCACATCCTGTTTAGTGAATTTGTATGTATGATACGTACTCACTTAAAGAAAGCTAAAAACATATCAGAAACATATTAAGCTCAAAACAACATGTACGGGTAGACGTAAGCCATTAGAGCAAAACGTGTACAAGCCGGTGGTTGCACGAGCTTGTATGATACCTGGTATACTTGTAGTATTCGTTATTCACTGTACGAATGCGGTACAGCAGTGTCAACAAAAAAAACTGAAATACGTTGTAAGAAACTACCCCTCGAGAAAAGCAAATCATAGAAGCCTAAAAAGAACGACCTACTGGTAATTCGTTGCGTCAAATGTGCCTATGCTTCCCTGACAAACTGAGGTGTAGTACATGAAATAAGCGATGATCTTCGTGTCCATGCTGCTCGTAGGTATGGTGAATGATGTACTTGTAGGTATATGGCTGTGAAGTGCCTGCTGCTGCTGATGATGATGGTGATAATGATGATGAATATAATCGACCTGATGCCGTGATGTCGATGTGTGATGCCGTGGATTGATATATTACCGCTGAATATGCGTCGCAATTAAAAAGTTCATCCCCGAAGAAATAATACAATCGGAAATGATCGAGCAATGTGCCGATGTGCTGGTGAAAGCCGATTTCATGCAGTGGTGAGTTCACGAAGTAGTTAGCTAGTCCATATTGTAGCGGAGCTGCTTGCTGCCATGTCCATGGTGAAGGTCTTGGTACTGGTCTCGCTGAGCTGGCTGCTGGTGAACATGTACATGGTGATGCGTTCCTCCCTGGTCTTGACGTCGAGTCTTGAAAACGATGGTGATACTATATTCCGGGATGCTTTGTATCTGGTTAAGCTTGTGTTCAAGTAAGGGGGTAAGCCCATGTTGAACGCGGCTTATGCATGATGATCGTAGCCCTTTACAGCTGTAGTAGTCGGGGGTGCTGTATTGCAGATGATGTTACGACGAACACAAGAAGAAAGCTGCTGCTGTTGCAGGTAGAAGTAGCTGTTGTCGCGCTCCTTAAAAATATAACACAAAGAAGTTGCTTAGCTGTTGTACTAGTAGGTCGCAGGTTCTACTGTTGTACGAGAAGTCACTCTGATGATAGCTGATGAAGCTTATGTTGTAAATGGTGTTGCTGGCTTGAGCACTGCTATTGAAGTTGTTTTGGCCCTGTTGACCAAGACGAAGGTGACAGCAATTGCCGTGCGTTTGTCTTCCGAAAAACCGTATACGCGCTGTCGTCGTGGTGGTTTGTTTGGTGCAAGTTAGAGCAGGACTGCTTGTATGCAAGCAAATCTATTTTCCTCATCGATCATCTACGTGTTGCGCGCAAATAAATTTGATGACGCCGGCCTGGCTAGTAATGGTAGTGTGAACCGGTCGCAGCTACGCCACAAATGTATAATGCTCCTTCGTATTATGCTAAGTCCCGTAATTACGCTTGATAGTGAGAGTAGGAGTTTGAATACGTGTCTCACGCTTTGTATCTTGTGAGAGAAGTTGTGGGAAGACAATTATCTTTCTTCCGATCGAGTCTGACACTAGCTCCGAGCGTAACGGCGTAACAGCAGTTGCTGGAGGTGAATGCCATGGGTAGGCGTGAATGCCCCTTATACGTGTAGGCAGGAATGCCCATGTAGGCAGGTTGGAGGTGACTCCCCCGAAGCTACGCGGATTAGCCATTTTGTCAATGACCTGGCTGCACGGTACAGCTGTTTGGCCTTCTCGTCATACTATATAAAATTGCACGAGGACACGTACTTGTACGTACTTGGTACTATTTAATAGGTCGCTTGAAATAACGGTTTTAATGACGACTTCGCGCGCGTTAAATAGTGTGAAACCGGACTTCATACTTGCTACACGCGTGATAAAGGGAGAAGCCTCCTTACCTGATTCTCGCCTAGAGTGTGAACGCATTGTCCTCACCTGCTTCGCACGTGATTCGTGAGCAGTCTTTTATCTTTAACAACCCTGATGTTGGCGACGTCGATGCGTTGTCTCGATGTCGAGGCTGATCACGATTTTTGAAGAAAAATATACCACATTGTAGAAAGCGCAGACCGTTTTTCGAAGTTGTTGGAAAGGCATGACGAACTCAGCGGGACGCCGTTGCTCGGTGCCAATCAGTGTAGATCAAATGGCGAGGCTCATAACCTAATGGAGTGAATCGTGTCGATGCTCCGTCTCTGTGAAGAGAGATGACAGAGGTGGCACCGAAGTATCCGTAAAGATCACTGGTAGGGATGAAGAAAAGGCGTTGTGTGGAAAGGCGCTTATGTGGCCATAGGAAAATAAGAGAGAAGACAAGAGAAAATAGGAGAAGACAGGGTAGACTGGAGTTATCGAGGCCGTCGTGACCGTCGCGTGACGCCTACGAAACAATGCCCATGCCACGGCCAGGTGCACTATACGGTCTGTCGTTTTGGCCGACAGTCCGTCAACAATCCCCGTACCGTTCTATGGAACGCCCCCGAAACGTTCTATGTAACGTACCCCCATAGTTATGGTGATGAGCTAGTTACAACTTGAATATGCAATATACCGACGGGAAGTAACAAACCTAGTTTCCCCGCATATTGTATTTATCCGCATCGAGGCTATGATCCTTACTGTAGCATACCCAGGGTAGTCACTACGAAGCAGCTAGACACTAATGATAGTGGACTGCAGCGTCCATATTCCAATAGGCCGTAGGCTGAGATCGCCTCCTCGCAGTTTCTTAATGGGCGCTATTGCACCGACACTCCGGCCACCCCGGCGCTACCGTTTGTGGTTTGGACGTTTTCTCTGCCCTTGCTGACAGGTTTCACGAGTCTTGAATGGAGGAGACCCTGGTCCGGAGACTCTTGTTGCATGCCTCTGCGGAGCGATCCTTTTTGCCCGTTGCGACCTACAAGCAGGTTGTGGAACATTTCTGTTCATTATCGAGTTCTACCACACCCTATTTCCCGGAGCCCTTGGGGCCTTTTGTGTGATAGAATCGGCGGGTGACGGGCACTGAGCATTGTTTGGCGCCAGGTGCCGCACCTGTAACAACGGTATTACGTATGAGCGTGTTTACCCCTCTTTTCCATGTGCCCTCGGGAGTATAGAGTAGTATAGTCGCTGGGTGATTGGCAGTGGGTGTCGTTTGACGCTAGGTGTCGCGCTTGCACTACAGCAGTGGTATTAATAGTACACATCGGCTTGAATGGGCAGTTTCCCGGGCTGATTCTTACGTTGTACTCTGGCACTTGGGCTTATTGTGAGAACCAGTTTGTGTCGGTTGATACCATGTGCCTGGCGGTCCGTATAGCTTGCGAAGGATAAGAAACTAACCTTCAGCGGTGAAACATGTGTTTTGAGGTGCCTTAGCCGACGGGTGAGCGGTCATCGACCCTGTCGAGGCCCCGGATCGCCGACCATGGGCGCGGCCAGGGTGGCACACCTTCCCAGTCGCCAACATGGAAGAAGGCATCGTGCCCTAACCTTGTTATTATGACAGTCAACCAATCGATCGCCGACCTCATCGACCCATGGTTTGACTCATCGCCCAAATGCTGGCCCCTGGATGATCACCACTATTATGTTGAGAGTTTTCCTGCCTGCGCCTCCGTGAAGCCCGACAACCCTCCTCTATGGAGCGCCCTGGTTTTACCGACCTCCCGTCCTGCTGCGCTCCGAACAAACCAGGTTCACTGCCTCAACTGCCGTAGAGGATCTCACTCAATCAGTGTAAACACCCTTACATCAACGCTACTAAAAGTGGATGTTTCAACCCCGACCTTGGACAACTCGGCGACATGGGCGAGGCATACAGCCGGTGGCAAGGTGACATGGTCAGATATCGCGGTGCGGGCATTGTTTCGCGCCCTATAATATGGTCGCCACTCTCGCTGGCAAAACTCGCGGGGCCATATGCCAGGTCGCGGCCAGCAACACAGGCACAACAGCAGCCACAGCACACACGGATAAGGGTAACCAATAGTCTGCGCAAAACAATCACGATGGTGTCTCGCCGTCGCCCGCCTCTTCCTGTGCCACTCCCGCTTCTGCTGTCCGCTATGATGCCTGCCATCAACCCAGGCGGCAACCCGAGCACTGTCGGGACAAGAGTGATTTTGTTTCACAAGACGCTCGTGTTCCGGGTTAGTCCAGCGCCCTTTGCCGACCTGCCTTATCGCTGTCTCGCCTGCTGATCGTCCGATTATTCAAAGTTTTGTATTACAATTTCTTCGTTCAGCTCGTCAAAGGGTATATCCGGTTGATTAAGCGACCCAGCCCCATTTGTTACTGCGGCGAGTCCACGGACTCTCTGCCACCTGTGGTGCCTAATTTGTATGACAACATGCCGGCCACGGGAGCGGCACTCCTTTTTGCCGGAGGCCCGAGCTTCAAGTGCCGCTCCCCTCAGCCACGACGTCAATATGTTGACGAGGACCCGCGCTTCAAACGCCGCCCCCCTCAGCCTCGGAGGTATTACGGCGACGGCTGCCGCACTTCATGCACCGCCCACCTCAGCTTCACCTTTCCTACAGCGACGGAAGCCGGCGCTTCGAGCGCCGCTTCCCTAACCTGTGGCACAGGTACCGGCGTTTTCAAGCTCCGCTCCCCCGCACTATGTGGGGCGCCGGAGAAAGACTGCTGCGCCTGCGCATCCGTCAGTTTGAAGCGGGGGTGTCGCGCCTCTTCTTCTTCCGGCCATGCGGTGGTAGTCGGTTTGAGGCGCAGGAAGGCCGACACTGAAATCTGGAGATCTATACTGGCGCTCGAGCCGGCGTGCTTTCACAATAGCCGCTGTCACTCTGCTCTTTTTCCTATCCCCAGCAGGTCAAGAGGAATGTAGCCTTCTTTGGTGGAAACGTTGGTGCCACCAATCTTAGGCCCGTTGTCCAAGCCGACTATTGGGTCTGCAGGCCCAACGTCGACTTCACGCATGGTAACCCACGTACGGGCCCCTACGGCTGCAGTGGAACAGAAATCGCCGGCACTGCCAGCCGACGAGCCAGTAGTGACTCCACGGCCTCCCGTCAGATTCGCCGGAGGGAATACACCATATAGCGGAAGAATATCAACTATCGTCAAGCAGAACGAGCTCAGAGCCCTTTGCCCCCCATGGTCTAGGACCGGCGGGCGCAGCCAGGGCGCCTTCTGGCGGTTAGTTTCCCACGGGCAATGGCGTCACGGAGCCAGGACCCGTGGAACCGGACTCGGACCGTGCATTAATGGCGGCCCATTGTAGTCAACGATCCGCACTGCAGGACCCCCGAACTACCATCACAGCAACCAACGCCTCGGAACCGTCGATCTTTCACCCTACTATAAACTTTTCAACGGAGGAGGTGGTGCTATTTTGGCAGCCCCCTCCCTACTTTTCGCAGTCGTCCCCGTCGTAGTTTGTTGTAAATGATGTGTCGTATGTTTGCGCGGAGCAGTATATGATGGCGGAAACGCCTCGTCGTTTGCAGGATCACCGCGTAGTCGAGCTTATTGAGTCCTCGTCAGACCGACGTGCGCAGAAATGCATCGGTCGAGGCGTGCCGAATTTCGACTCCGTTTATGGGACCGCGTACGGGAAACAGCTGTCCTTGCTGGCAAGTTTGTCAAATTCGCCCACAATCCGGTAATGAAGCAACACGGTTGGAGCGCTGGCACCATACGTTTGTCTGCAGCCAGCCCTATGGAACCGTGTAGGGTATGGGTCTCCGGGCGGACGATCCCGAAGGCAGTGATCCCCGCCGGTGGCGAGTGACCAAGTTTCTCTGTAAAGCACGTTCAGCCGTACGCGACGCCATTAGTGCAAGTGAGGCCGCGTTGGCACACCACGCCTCCCATCTCCTTCAGTTCTTCACACCGACGTCGTCCAACACAGAATATTAAGACGATCCCCGCGCCGCCGCCTCGCCCTTTGACTCCGGACCGCACTTGTCCAAGTCCTCTTTTGGAGTTATCGACATCATTTTCAGACGTGCCGGCTGAGCACCGCCCCGGGGATTTGTCCATCGCTCCAGGTCCGGCCCAGACGCTATCGCTTTCCGAACACAGCCCCTGTCTCGTCGGGGACAAATGCATGCTGGACGATGCTACCTTCACCACTAAATTAGCCGTCCACAGCGGAGCCGCCGATCACGCCCCTTTTGACTGCTTTGCGCTCCTAGACACGGGATCCCCGCAAGCCTTCATTCGAGTCGACAGCTGGATGCGGTTTCAGAGCCTCCCCTGCCTCTCTCTGCCCCGGACAATCCATTGGCAAGTTGGCGTTGCCTCACCATACAGGGGAAGGCGTATCTGTTAACGCCATCGATCCCAACGCTGCTAACGGGGGTTTCCCCCTCGTTACGACGGCGCCGTGGGCGTCACCCTGTCCGACGAATAACAGCTTCTTGGAGTAAACGTGATCAACAGTAATGGTTCCCCGGCGCTCCCAGTGCATTATGTCGTTGACATGCTGCCCGAAAAATATCCAATCTCAGTCGAGAAGAACTTCGTCGCCTCCAAGCGACAGGTCCTTCTCATCGTCGGAGTCGTAGATCTCGATGCTGGCGACCCTCTCGGAGTCACCCACACCCCACCTCTGGGCGTCCCGCCGGACGCCTTGCAATACGACAGCTTTGACCTGCCAGGGGTTCTCCAGGTGTCAGCTGTGACGGACTCATCCCCAGACCCTGCGGCGGCCACGACCTCTCCCTTACGTGCATTGCTCGGAGGTTTGACCTCGGAACAGTGCGCTTCATCCCAGCGGATTTGGGCGCGACTACCGTCACATCTGCGAGCGGTTTCGCTCGACCGACCTGGCTTCAACTGCACCGTATCGGCTATAGCACAGTTGGCCTATATTATCTTCGAATATTCTCACGATTTCACCAACTCCAAGACGGATTTTGGTTCCTTCCTCCTGATTATGTTCGAGATATTCGGGCCAGGAAGGAAGTGCGCCTGTCGCTTCCCGGCCCCGTCGCTTCAAGCGCCTTCGAAACTCCTTGTGGGGCAAGAAGCTCGGCATGTATTTCGTATGACAAGCCGCAATCAACAAAGCGGGGGACCACAACGCACGCGTCCAGCAGTGGGTCGATTGTTTCACCGACACTCGGGTGCCGCAAGGGCAGTGCCAACGAAAACGCTAAACTCCTGCCTTGGTTGCCAGAGCCGGCCATGGAGCACTACCGCAATGGGCCTAGCAACTTTCACCCGTAGATGGCGGCAGCATCCACCTCATTAGAGCCTGCGGGCATCGCGCTAGTTCTTCTCCGGTGCCCGGTGTCGGCTTGGGTAGGCTCGTACCCAGCCCAGATAGTGTTGATTTCGATTGGCTGAGCTTCGCGTCTTGTGATGTTGCGGTTGTCGCGCACACCGGCCACGTATGAAAATTGAAAAGCTTTCTGCTTCCTCGGTGAGTTTTGTCGCTCGTTTTTCTGCACCCATGACAATTGCCGTTCGCCGTCCCGGCCTTGCAGCAATTTTGCCTGCCGCCGGCACCGCTTTCGCTTGGGGTTTTGACGTACCATCTGACCGCGGCATGGACTCCGCAGAAGTCTTCTCTGCCGTAACAGAGGTTGCCCAACCTGCTACGCTCCAAACGAGCTCTCCGCAGGGAGACGATGCCGTCGTGATCCCTGATCCGACCGCGTCTACCCCTTCACCGCGTGGCATTCCGACGCGTTCGACTGCCCTGGTGCCTTCGGGTCGCATCTACACCTGAACGCGTCCAAGACCACCCACCTTGGCGCCGCGCCACCCGCTGTTGAATATGGCTTTGGGCCCGGCGGGGCCCCTCGACCATCTTCCCGGCTTACCCATAGCCCGTCGCGTGTCCCACGGCTGCGATCGTCACTGGCCGTCACTACAGCCCCTGCTCCTGCTGCGTCACCCGTCCCAACGGTATCCATTCGGTCCCACGTCGACCACACTGAGCCTGTGGGAACTCCTCTTTTAAGACTTCCGCCGCAGTCCGACATTCCGTCCGCCTCCACGGTCGATCAGGACGCTCTCGACGCTGCGGCTGTGTTACAATTCGGGGATTCCGCCGCGTGTTGTTCCCACGCGAATGGGAGCGGGGGCACCAGGCCGAGTCCACGCTCCATGCTGCAATGCTCTACATCATTCTCGGCTGACCGCCAGGTCTACCCGCCGGATTGCTGCCCTAACTTCGTTCGCACCAGCGCCCCTCCTCTGATGAAATTAAGGAGCTTGCTGGCAACGAACGATAGAACACCATCGACGACGACATCGTCTTGCTCCTTCGCGACCCGACCTCACCCCCGCCGTCTGGCCCGCAGCGACCGGTGGGTCGCGCGACTTGCCTATTGAACGACGAACCCGTTCGCATTTACGTAACACAATTCACACACCCTTGAGTCATGCAGGTTGCCATTCAACGGCTTCCTGCCACCTCGATACCGCGAGCACACTACGAATGATCGAACGGTTATATTGGTGAATTGGGAGGAACGTCGCACCCGGTGGTGGGTTTGCCACTCCCTGGCGTGCCAAGCAAAGAGAACATCGCGGCTGAACGTCCGTCATTTCGATGCCCATTTCAGAGGGAACCTGTATTTCTGTCAGCGTCAACCACGTTTGGCCCCCTTCCGGTCCAGCCCCGAGGTAGCACATATATCTTGCTCTTCACAGACCCATTGAGCCGTCGGGCCGACATGTTCGCAGTAACTGCAACCGAACCCCGCGTTGACGGCACGGCCAACATTCTCATCAATGGGTAAAATTACCTCTGGTGATGCCCGCGGAGCTCACTCTCGGCTAACGGCCTTAACGCTTGCTCCAAACTTTCGCAAACGGTGTATACTGTCCTCGGCGTCCGTGAACTTGCCAATAGTTCCTATTGTCCAAACAGTAACGGTGGTGTGAAGCGTGTGAACCAAACGATGACCAAAACTCAGGCCATGGTCGTCAATGAGTGCCATGATAACCGGGTGTTACAGCTCCCTCACGTCGAATTTGCATACATCCATTCAGTCAGTGCCGCCACCGGCTTAGCTCCCAACGAGGTCTACATGCGTAGGCTTCCACAAACCCCTCTCACTGATTTCGAACGCGCTTGGACGCCGGCCATCAGGGTTTGGACGGTGATCACCTCGCGTATTGCGACTTGGCGACAGCCCGCCAGGAGCGGTCGTACAATATCGTGTGCGAGCACCATGCCCTCACAGGTTCCGGCGTGGAACGCTGAAACTCCGCGCTTTCCGACGACCTGCGCCTGGTTCACACATTCGCCGTGGGCGGTTGGATGTGGGGATGTAATACGTTTCACCATGGTTTCACCGTGTTAGCACCGTGGTGTCACCATCACCCACCACGGTGTCACCATACTTCACCATGGTGTTACCGTGGTGTCAGCCACCACGAGTCACCATGGTGACGCCATGGCCTCAGCATAAATCGCCATGGTGTAACCATGTTGTCATCGTGGTGTCACCATGACTCACTATGGTGGTTTCATGGTGCCACCATGCGTCGCCATGGTGTTAACATGTTGTCACCGTGTTATCACCATGACTCACCAAGGTGATGCCATGATGTCACCATGAGCCACTGTGGTGTCATCGTGAGTCACCATGGAGTTATCACGATCCGCCATGGTTTCACCATGTTGTTAACATGACTCAGCCTGGTGTCACCATGGCTTGCCATGGTGACGCCATGGTGTCACCATGAATGATGACGGTGTCACCGTGTGCCATAATGGTGTCACCACGACCTGGCATGATGTCACCATGGTGTCGCCATGACCCACAACGGATTCATTATGGCTCACAAATTTGACGCCATGGTAATACCATGAATCAGCACGGTGTCACCGTGGTGTCAACAGGACTCACCATGGTGACCACACAGTGTCACCTTGATGTCACCGTGATGTGACCATGGTGTCACCGTGTTGTCACAGTGTTGTCACCGTGGTGTTACTACGCTATCATCATGGTGTCACGGGGAGTCACCACGGTGTCAGCATGGTGTCAACACGATTCAGCATGGTGACTTCATGGTGCTACCATGAGTCGCCACGGTGCCACAACGACTCTCCATGGTGACTTCAAGGCGTCGCCATGATTCGCCACGGTGTCACCATGTTGTCACCGTGGTGCCACCATGGTGCCAGCATAAATCACCGTGGGGTCACCCCGAGTCATAACGGGGTAACCACGACACGCCATGTGGTCACCTTGGTGTCGCCATGACTGACCATGGTTTGGTCATGCCTACCATGATGACGCCGATGGTTTCTCATTATTCGACATGGCATTACCATGGTGTCACCGTGTTGTCACAACGACTCTCCTTGGGAACTGAATGGTGTCACCATGAGGCGCCAAGGTGTCACAACCACTCTGCATGGTAACTTCATGGTGTCGCCATGAATCGCCACGGTATCACCATGTTTTGACCGTGGTGTCACTACCACTCATAGTAGTAACGCCATGGTGCCAACATGAATCACCTCGATGTCACCGTCCGTCAAACTGGTGTCACCACGACCCGCCATGATGTCACGATCGTGTTGCCATAACTCACCAAGGTGATGCAGTGGTTTTACTATGGTTCGCCATGGTGTCAGCATGACACACCATACTACCGCCATTGTGTCTCTGTGATCTCTTCGTTATGTTACCGTGGTGTTACCGTGGTATCGTCGCGCTGTCCGCGTGAGTCGCCATGGTGTGACCAAGATGTCAACATGACTTACCATGGTGTAACCACACTGTGTGATGGTGGTTTCCCCCACCTTGAGTCACCATAGTGTCAGCATGAGTCGCCTGGTGTCACAATGGTGTCACCGCAGTGTCACCGTGGTGTCACAACGACTCATCATAGTGATGTCATGGTGTCACTATGATATGCCATGGTGTCATCAGGTTGTCACCGTGGTGTCACCACGACTCATAATAGTGACGCGCTGGCGTGAGCATGAATCACCTTGGTGTACCCGTGAGTCACAATAGTCACCTTGACCCGCCCTGGTTTCACTATCATGTCTCCATGACTCACCATGGCGACGTTATAATTTTACCAAGATTCGCCATGGTGTCACCATAGTGTCACCGTTGTATCACAACGACTTACCATGGTGACTTCATGGTGCCATCATGAGTCGTACTGGCGTCACCAGGTGGTTACCGTCGTGTCACAACGACTCATCATGGTGACGCCATGGCGTCGCCATCGATCACCTTGGTGTCACGGTGGGTCAGATTGGTGCCGACAGGACCCGCTATGGCGTCGCCATCAACCACCTTGGTGTCACGGTGAGTCGTATTGGTGCCGACACGACCCGCCATGGTGTCATCATGATGTCGCCGAGACTCGTCAGGGTTTACCACGGTGACGCCACGGTTATACCATGAACCGACACGGTCTTTACGGTGTTACTGTGGTTGTCAATATGACTCTCCATGACGAAGACATGGGGTCACCTTGGTCTCACCATGATGTCACCATGGTGTCACCTACATGATCATATGATCTTACCCTGTTGTCACCGTGGTTTCACCGTGAGTTCGCATGGTGTCACCACGACTTGCCATGTTGTCACGATGAGTCCCCATAGTGCCCCCATGGTACCACCCACTATGAATTATCGTGGTGTCACCACGATCCACCATGGTCAGGGAACGAAAGCTGACGCGGATGCCAAGGTTTTCGAGGCCAAACATTCGCTAAATTGGACCGGCCTCTGTAAAGCCCTTACCATTGTCCCCTCTCCCTCCACGAAGACCCTTGACGGTTTCCCATGGGGTGCTAAACTCCTTCGTTGGGGTACACCGTTCGACATGCCCGGCACGGATGCTCCCCGCAGCTTTTCAGAAACAAAGTTGCACAGATGCTCCCACTACCTGGGAGTAAAGCAAATTATTTTTGAGAAAAATACTTCAGATACATCGTGTACTAGGATTGTTTCGGGGGTTTACACTGCGAGTACAGTACTTCGAGTACTCGCAGCATATCGGGCTATGTACTGCGGAGTACTTCCATACTCTCAGTATTTCGAGGTTCGATACTGTGGATACTGCTTGTACTTCAAGTATAATTGAGTTCGATACTTTGGGATACTGCCTGTACTTGATGTATTTCGGGATCCGGTACTGCTCATACTTTGAATACTCGTAGGCCTTCAGCGTTTAGTACTGCATATACTTTCAATACTCGAAGTATTTCAGGATTTCACTCGGATGTATTTTACTCGGATGCTGAAGTATATCCGGGCTAAATATTACAATACTCTAAGGTATTGCGAGTATTTTGGACGTTGGTACTGCGAGTACTGCTCAGTACGCAGTATTTATAGCTTCCGTACTGCTCATACTCCTATTAGTCGCAGCATTTGCCCGCAGTATTTATGGCTTCAAAACCGCTCATAGTCCCAGTAGTCGCAGTATTCAGGCGACCAGTACCCCAATAGTCTCCGTACTAGGAGTACGAGATATAATCGATACTCCGAGTATACTCGGGGTATCCAGTATTCTGGAAGCATCTGAGGAAACTTTGCAGTGCCACAAAGCATCGTTCTGAACATACACGCGGTCACAAAACGCCACCCACTGGCCAGTGAAAGCGGACTCGTCATCATCCCTGTGCGCGTCTTCATCCTTGGGCCGGTCGTTTTGCACCGCGAGAGAGGTAGCCTCGGGCACAGGGACGACGACACCATCCTTTGTTGAGAACTTTTAGGCGGCGGGAGTTATTTCCATTCCGTGTTCTACTATAGGCACATGTTGCTGCGATCGTGGCTGCTGCTCTTCTTCTTGCTGTTGCTCTGACGCTTCTGCTGCAGATTTTCCGGCAGACGCGTGCTACGATGAAAGAGGTTGCACTTTTTGGTTGTTTTTGTTTCTGGATGACGAGTCTTCTTAACCCAAAACGATCGTAATGCCATTCTTGTTTAGCAGTATTATTGTTTTGTATACCTAGTCCATGGGTTTGTTCATCGGGCTGCCCTTCCAGTTTACTCAAAAACAGTTTTCGGGTGTGATATGGAGCTCCTAAAGTGAGGAGCCCCAGAAAAAAGATGGTGCACCTCTATCGAAGCATGGGTCCCAGACAAAATATACAGGCAGGGGCCCCTGTGGGTGGCGGTGGTTGTGCACTCAGCACAGGCAGAAGAAGTAAGACCACAACCGCACGAGAGCTCGTCGTGTCCGCAGGTCGCCAGGACGCCATCTCATGACAAATACGTACTTCGTATAGTATCTAAATTGTCTAAACCGCGATCGGTCACATGTGTCAATACTGTTTCCCCTCTCGGTTCCTCCAACAGGGTGCCACCGTCAGGCAGGAAAGAACTACCACAACGGGAGATGGTGCATACAAAAAAAGAAGTGCCAAGGGGTAGCGGGAGGGCAGTAAGACCACACCCCGGCACGAGCCCGCCGTTTAGTCGCCAGGAAACCATCTCACGACAAATACGTGTAGGATCTAAACTATCTAGATCGTGATCCAGATCGTGATCTAGATCGCGATCTATCCGATGTGTGAAGACCCTCCCCTCTCGGTTCCTCCAGCAGGGTGCCACCGTCAGGCAAGAAGGAACTACCATAAAGCGGGGTGGCATATACACATAATATGTACCCCTTGGTGGCGGTGGTTATGTACCGAGCACCCGGGAGGGGAGTAACACCACACCCGCACGCGCTCGTCGTCTCCGCAGATCACCAGGACAACAAACCTCCAAACAAATTACTTCGAGCATAGGATCTAATAAAGTGTCTTGATCGTGACATAGATCGCGATCTGTCCGGTGTGTCAAGGCTTTCCCCACTCGGTACCTCCAGCAGGGTGCCACCGTCAGGCAGGGAGGACTGCCAACGGGGCATGGCACACAAAATACATGTATCCCTTTTGATAAGACCACGCACGCGCGAGCTCGTCGTCTCCGCAGGTTCGCCAGGACACCATCTCCGAACAAATACTTACAGGAACGAAATTATCTAGATCGCGATCTGTCTCATGTGTGTGAAGACTCTCCTCTCTCGGTGCCTGCCCAGCAGGGTGTCATCGTCAGGCAAGAAGGGCTACCACAACGGGGGACGGCATACGACAAATAATGTGGATCCCTTGGCGGCGGTGGTTCCGTAACTCAGCACCCGGGAGGGGAGTAAGACCACACCCGCACCAGCTCGTCGTCTCCGCAGGTCGCCAGGACACCGCCTCCGGCCGGGCTCCATCGTACGCAGTTGACATCCCCAGCGTGCGCGTTCTTCGCCTGCCGCGTCAAAGGTAAAGGATTAGGCGCGCGTCCGATCAAAAAACAAAATACAAAAACAAACTGGGGTTTGAGGGGCGAGAATTTAATCTTAACACACTACGTGGAAGGCATGTTTGGTCAGGGGATACATGCAATAAATTGGACATGTTAAGAGTGTAGGAGGTTTATAAGTACTGAGGTTGGGTAGAGTAGAGGAAAGGGCCAACATTCAACAAGCAATAATTCCGGAATTTCATGAAAGCCTAGATGCGTGCTACAATAGAGGTCGCACTTTTTGGCATTTTTTTGTTTCTGAGTGACGGAGCTCCTTAACCCAAAAAATCGTCAGGGTCTCATTCTGTTTTTGCAATATGATTGTTTTGTATCCCTAGGTCATGGGTTTCTGAATCGGGTTGCACTTTTGGTTGACTCAAAATCAGTTTTTGGGTGACGAACTGCAGAGCTCCCAAAGTGAGGAGCCTCAGAAAAAAATAGGTGCACCTCTATCGTAGCACACCTCCCTAATAACAAACCAAACACATCACGAACGAGAGTAATAAAGCTGGTGCGGGGAATCAAACAAGACCCTTCAGAAAAAACAAAAGCGGAAACGTATGACAACACGCGCCTCGCAAGGATGGGGTATCAACCACTTAGTGAGTCGGTCGAACTCACAGTTGACGAGGGTCGTGTCTAGTCGGGTGCGGGATCAATCAAACAAATAAAAATAAAAATAAAATTAAAAAAGTGGAAAAAAAACGAGAGGGCCGTGTCTGATCTGGTGCAACATATAATACGTAAAACAGAATCTCCCCACCTCGGGCAGACCATATCCCAATTCACGATCTGCGTCGTTAAGGTCAGACATATCCCTGGTCTACATTATCCGCACGGTCTAGCACGGGGGACCCTAGCTAATAGGGCCTACTGTATACACAAAAACCTCCCTATTTCCTTATTTTTGCTAACAATATTTGGTCCATAGTTAATAGAACCAACTGTAGACACAATAGAACCTACTGACTGTAGACACCAAAACCTATATATTTCCCTATCTTTGCTAACAACAATTGGTCCTATTTACTATAGGTCCCCCGTGATAGATCGATGTTGACCGGGAGTGGAGCCGTACGATCTGCAATACATGTACCTAGCACCTGTTTCCTGGGTTTGATCTGTGACGCACAGATCCCTTGCACAACATATCACAAACACAGACATATTAATAGATGATCTACAGTAGGTGATCTATGAATAGATGATTTAGATCGTGATCTGTCTGGCGAGTGAAAAAATATATATGGGGGAACGTGTCCATCGCGGAATCGAAACTGCAACTATTACAGGGGACCATAGCAAATAGGGCCAAATATTGTTAGCAACAATAGGAAAATATATAGGTTTTGGTGTCTACAGTAGGTTCTATTGTGTCTACAGTAGGTTCTATTAACTCAAGGACCAAATGTTGTCAGCAAAAATAGGGAAACATATAGGTTTTGGTGTCTACAGTAAGCCCTATTGTGTCTACAGTAGGTCCTGTTAACTATGGTCCCCCAAGCAATAGAACAAAGCACACACCGGACAGATAACGATGTAGGTCATCTAGATCGACTATTACGGGGGAACGTACTCTCGTAATCGAGACCAAATTTCTTACTGTAGTAATCATGAAACCAAAAATCGGGGACGCAAGAAGTTTGTCCCCGGTGTTGGAGAAAGCCTCCTGGTTGTACAGAGAAAAAATATATATATGTATATATACCAAATTTGCTTACTGTAGTAAAACTGGGGAATATATAGTATTAATAGGGTTTCTTTTGTGCTTGTGGGAGGACCTGATTGCTATGGTCCCCCGTAATAGCTCGTCCAGATTATGCACCTGTAGTTGTTGTGACACGTTGTGCAGGATCCGTGCAGTGTGTAGTGTAGTACAGACGCGACCCAGGAAACGTGTGTGCTAGATACTGTAAGTCACTTGCGACTACCTACTCCTACGACCGAAACAAAGTGCTGTCTATTCTGACGTATTTGCGGTGAAGCTCCTGCCGTCTCGAACGCTCCAGAAACGTTTTATCCGGGGCTGTTCACGAGGTGCGTCGAACCTCGCGGGCCGGGTCGGGGTCGTCAGGGGGTGACCCGACACGACCCGCGAGATTTGGAAACCCTCCTGACTCGACCGGACCGGACACCCACAACCCACAACCCGTGAGATTTCGAAAACATGCTGACCCAACAGTCCGCGGGTCGGGTGATGACCCTCCGCGAACGGCCCTGGCTTTTTTTAGTCCATACGGGGAGAGAAGGGAAGACACCTACTTATGACCACGCTTTATTCAGAAGGTCGTTGAGGGTAAAAACCCCCCGACGAGCTGAGCTGGAAAAAAAAAAGTGGTACTACAAAAAAAAAAAAGTGGGTTCTGATAAGTGTCCTCCCCGGTAAGAGTAATCGCATACGATATGAATATAGTAGACCGGGATGGTGGTCGTGTTTATGGCGAGCCAGCAGCTAGCGGTGTGACGCTCAGTTGGGCCGGCAACAACGAGTTCGTTTGGTTTTTATGTTGTTGATGGCGATATGGCGCCCCTTGGTCCAAAAGCGCCAGACAACGGCAGCCCATTGATCGTTCGACAACGGCAGCCCATTGATTGGTCGACAACGGCTTCGTGTATTATATCGACTTCATGGAGAGTGGTACAATCCCATTTGGTCGACGACGGTTTCATCGTGTATGACATTGACTTCATGGCGAGTCAGCAACTAACTACGAGCGATTGCGCTCATTGGCCCAACTTCGTCGACATCGTATGTATTGTGTGCTCCATGGCGAGCGAGCAGCTATTATGGTAGCAGCAATGACGCTGCACCAAAAGACATTATCGTGTACGTATACCATACCTTGATCATGAAGAGGCGGTACGAACTCATTTTAGAAATGCTAGAAAATGCCACACAGCTGTGCCAAGCTTTTTGGAACATTTCGATCGATCGATCGCACAAACAACCGGGTTTTATTTTGGTATCTTAACTTGTCATATTTCACGGGACAAGTAGAATCCATTCTCGCCGTGTCGCAACAACTTTTGATCACTCCTTTGCCGCGTCAAAACAACGCCAACCAACCGCTCCCGCTTCGCTTTCGACGGGCGACCAATCCTTCTACAGCGAGCGCGAACAACTACAGCGAGTGACTTGGCAACGTGACAAAAGACATGTGTTACTGTTTCCGTGACAGGTTGACGCATGGACTATATATACCATGCAAACCGAAAAAATCCTCGTTGTCACCGAGAAAAAAAAACATATTTTTTGTTGGTGTTGATCGATCGTGATGTAGTATGTGTAATCTACCTACTTGGTACCATTCAAAGCCCCGTGTCACCGAAAACAAAAAATAAAAAAAATAAAAAAAAAACAAAAAAAATGCCACACGACTATTAAAAAAAACATCATGCTGATATTCCCCCAATTCCGTACTGCTAACACCCCTAAGCAGGCACTATCAATAGGCACGCAAAGAAGCGGTCACCCACACCTCCACACCTACGTGTACCCCTGAACTCAGCAGGAGGGGCACGGGGCAGCGTCGCTGCACACCCGATGGCCCAGCCGCCACAACAAGCTCTCTCATAGAAACACCAAAGAAAAAAAAGGAAAATTTTGTCGTCGCGGAGCCAGCGTACAAGGAGAAAAACGATGCCCAATCCAACAACCCGCTCGGCCCCCCCCCCCCCCATCACCCAAAAGCCAAAAAGTTACCCGTACTCGTACGTAAGGTGCACATACCGCGTATTTGTGGGTCTATTTATTTACCAAAGCGGCTGTTCATACGCAGCTTTTGCCCTCGGGGGATAAAAGAGGCTGTCCGCGCTGGAAATCCGTTTAGCCTGTTAGTTGGTCACTATGAATCAGAAATTATCTAAACTCGCCGGGCTGCTGCTGCGCGGCGTATTTATTATTTCATGTATTTTTGGGGTTTCCACCAACCTAAAATGGCGTTGCTATATAAGGGGCACGGGGACAAACGCAATTACGGCAACGAAAACAAATCCAGTTACCAGACCACACCCCAGATTGGTTTCGCTTGGAGAAAAACTTATACGCCGTGCTACGGCGGTAGGGGTGATGCACCTAATATGTTATGAGTCTCTTCACTGGATGGGCTCTATACTTTTACGAACCAAAACCGTGCAAGGTTAACCCGACTAAAACACCCCCCTCGTTGCTCCGTCTCGAAAGGGATGCGTGGTCAACGGTCAAATGA
>JAYJME010000471.1:0-22785 GCA_036873775.1 Costaria costata | reverse complement strand
ACGCCATTTGTTAAGGTATTAGTCTGTTGGACTACTGGTAAAAGGTTAACCAATCGCCTAGCCAAACTAAGCCTTATGACAAGGTCCTGTTAACTATGGACCAAGTATTTTTAGAAAAAATGGGGAAAATTTTAAATGCATAGGTTTTGGTGTCTGCAGTAGGTTCTATTGTGTCTACAGTAGGTCCTATTCACTATGGACCGAATATTGTTAGCAAAAATAGGGAAATGTATAGGTTTTGGTATCTACAGTAGGTCCTATTGTGTCTACAGTAGGTCCTATTAACTATGCCCCCCCATAAACTGTAGCATAGTACTGTACTTGTAAGTCGTAAGAGGCAAGCCATACGATCGTATACACTTTCAGGTTGCAGGGAAGAACATGTCAGTCACATATAATATTTGCCAATCACGTTGTCAATTGATGGGGCAACACTTATACTGTTATACTGTGGTGGGGCATCGACTGAGAGAGTTTTTTTTTTGGTCATAATTGGCACGATTTTCAGTTTGCGGCGCTGACTCGAGGAGAGCCTTTTTACGACCGCAAACACTGGTTAAACAGTTAGTTGTAATTCCAGCAAACACAGGGTACACACATCATGGCATGATAATATCCGCGTGGAGACTTAGTTGCTTCAGAGCGTGCTTATTGTGCGATACTCCCAGCTCAACCGGTGCTCCGTTTCTAGTTAAAGTCTACTACGAGCTACTACCACCGTACTTGTTTGTATACAGTAGTAATATTAGTAGTAATATACATTCCCAAGCTGCCTTGTGGTGTAAAGCGAGGGAGAGCGATTTTTTTTTGTTTGACTGTAGAACTGTTAATGCTGTACTGTATTCAGCAGGGAAGGCGCCCAGGCCTTTTTGGGTGTGCGAGGACCCGTTCTTACTTTTTCTTGGTCTTTTGGTTAGGAAACCGACTTCTGACTGGTGCTATTATTGTGCTCTAACAGGGGCCGTACGTTCACAAGACGGCCGTACGAGTACATCAATTTGCTTACTATCTCGCGCCCAAGGGCAGTTTAGACCACCATCAGACGACAGCTAATACGGGGGACCATTATGAATATAGTAAATAGGACCAAATATTGTTAGCAAAAGTAGCTGAAAGTCGGGAAATGTATTGGCTTTGGTGTCGACAGCAGTAGGTTCTATTGTGTCTTCAGTAGGTCCTATCAACTACGGACCAAATATTGTTAGCAAAAATAGAGAAGTATATACCAGGTATAGGTTTTGGTGTCAACAGTAGGTCCTATTGTGTCTACAGTAGGTCCTATTAACTATGGTCCCCCGTAATATCAAATGCAAAACGCTTCCCACTACGGGTGGCTGTATGTACAGTATTAACAGTACAACAAGGTGGGGAGAGTAGACGTTGCGGAGATCCCGCCATAATCCCATCTATCTGTGGTTCATACAACGCCAGTCAGCTAACCGTTGGACACATGCTATTATGGTAGATGTCGCAATCGGTATGATCGGAGCTTACACCACATGAGAACAGGCACACGTTTGAACCACGATATACAGCAGTTAGTTGGTCATGCCCGCGATAGCCCCGCTGACCATGTAACAATGGGGTCAGAATGATGCAGTGATCTTGTGTCCTTGCAATGGTGAAGCTTCCGACAAGGTAACGCATACCCCACGACACGGAGGAGCGGCTTGGACTACTATACTACAGTACTGCTGCACTATCATCACGCTCTCCCTGACCTGTCTTTGGCTGCCTGGGAGCTGAGCGTCGAGGTCCAGAGCGATGGCTTGGGGCTGAACAGGGCCGACACGCGGGCGAAGATGCCCCCCTGGTTGGCGTTGCTTGACTTCTCAGGCATGTTGGGCATGTTGTTCAGGAATTTTGGATAAGGCTAACGACGCAGATTGCTGTGTGTAGTACTTGCGGTGGTGGAGCGGGCGGGAGCGTTGAGTTGTGTTGTGGAAGTTGTGTTGTGTGGCGTTGTGGCCGGTGTTTGGCTGTCAGGGGAGGATAGTGTGATCATTGATGTGATCATTGATTGATGTGGAAATGTCAACTTCTGACTCGATGGGTGCAGTTGCTGTGTTTTTTTTTTCTCTGACAAGAACGACTCGAACGCGTCAGTTTCGTCTTTAGTCTTCATTACAGATCAGTCGTGAAACGGACGAAGCAGTTGAACATGGCAATTCTGAAAAACATCTGGCATGTTGCTTCGCCAATCAGAGTCAGACACTTTGAGCAATGCTAAAGTAAAAACTGATCAAAAAGACACCGCCCAATCAGAACGATCTGTTCGGCTGCCGTTCGCGGAGTACCAAGGAAGCGTTACTCACCATTTGTTTTGTCCACCCCAGATATCTCAGGTGTACGAACATACATCATATATTCGTGCTGTTTTTTTCTGCGGATCTCTCCCACCACCGACCACCTTTCCGCGCGGTTTCTTCGCTGGGGTGCGCACCAGGCTCGTGTGCACCAGCCTGCACCGCGGATCCGCCCAACCCGCCCGCACGCGTGCCGTTCGCGGCCTCGACCTACCCCAACCAATGATATTAGTACTGTATTCTTCTTATTATTTCCCTCCTACAATGTGCAGCACGAGCTTCACTCGAATCACTCACAAATCTTCCCAGTGACATAAAGAAAGAAGAACAAAACCAAGGGGATTCCCAAATATGATTGGCAGCCTCCGCAACCCAACATCCCGCTCGGTATGTTGCTTCATGTTTACACCACAGTCCCTTTAGACCCCCTCCCCTTCCCCGCTCCCGCGCCCCCCGCCCCGAACCTGTATGATTTAATTTAATTTTTCTCCTTCGACTTGCGATGCCAAATAAATGGTGGAAACCCCTACAAAACAAAGATGAAGAACCAGAACTAGCTATGGTCATATTATTGGAGTTAACATTCATTAAAACGCGACAGCAAAATACATGCTACATACCTGTATCATACATGTTGATGGACAGTAACCCCTCCCCCCCCCAGTCTTCGTTATTATTAATATACGACCTACACCCCCTCAACCCCACAGGTACCTGACTCTGCTTCCCTTCAAAATAACTACATATCCTTGTGTATCATTCATGAAATCATGCATGCCCACGCCCAACGTTTGTACACCTTCCGAGGTCCATGGATGTTAAATCTTCTTCCCCGCAAACATGATACTACAGTATATATTCCCCATTAGGTTACACAAGACACGTAGTACGCGCGATCGAAATATCCCACGCAGCTTGCAAAGTTGAGCTTCGACGAAATCCTCGATCTCACAGCTGACGTTTTTTTATTTTACAATAACTACAACTCTCTTCTATACGTACTTCCAACTTCACATCGCTCCGTCCTACTTGCTGTCCTTGCTCCTCCTTTCCTTCTCGATACACGAAAATACTGACCTACTTCCAGCTTAGCATCGCTCCATCCTACTTGCTGTCCTTGCTCCTCCTTTCCTTCTCAACACCACCCCTCTACATTATACTCTTAAGTCCTACTTCTCGTCCAGGCTCCATCCCCACGTCATGGGAGCGCGTCTGTCACCCGGTTTATTCTCTGAGTTGGAGCTTGCAGCGAGACGCCCTCCAGCCCCGTGTCCAGAGCCCTTGCGTGGTAAACTGGTCTCTGCCCGAGTGATTCGACCGCGATGAGGGCCGCCGCTTGCTTGTCCGGCAGGTTAGCGAGGCAACGTGCAAGACGATCCGTGCCTCCATTCCTCACTACCTCCATTGCTCGCTCCAGCACGTATTCGTCTGTGCCGATCGGGAGACCTACCGCCATCACCCCTCTTTCGTCGGCACTGCAGACGTCGACGCTTCCCAGCAGCGAAATATCCTCCGCCGTCGGGGCTTGCCGTTTCCATGGTAGTGCAACGGTCTTGGTGGGGTTGGCCACTATGCCGATTTCGTATAACTCTCGTCGGAGGATGGCAAAGGCTCTGATGGTGTTGGCAGTGGCTCCCATGAGGCCAAGAGATACACCATCCATATACGCGAAGGCTTCCACTCCTTCTTCTTCAAACTCCTCTCTAAACCTCTTCAGCCCTGGTCGCAAAGCCAGACATAACAGTTCTGGCCCCATGGGTCCCCCCTGCTGCACACAGCTAGAGCAACCGATCGTTCTGATCTCCCCGGAGTCCATCGGAAAAAAACACGTCCGCTGGCCGTGTACCGTAGCACTTGGCCGCAAACTCGACAAGCACCGCCGTCTTTTTCACATTGTTAAAGGCGTTGGAGCAATCTGTGATAACGAGACAATTACCCGTCTCGTGTATCATTCATGCCCTCAGTCCTACATGCTTCACACTTCTCCGCGTACGGCGACCTCAAACTGCCTCACCTATCGGTTGACCTTCTCTAACAGCGGCCGCCACTGTCGAATAGCCCCTGTGGTGATGAGCCTCCTCCATGTCATGCCCACGCAAACCGGCCGACGCTTTCCCCCCAGCGCGCTGAGAGACTCGTCAGCAGGAACAGCTGCCAGAACTCCGACGGAAATGCGCCCGGGCTGTCGACGATTCTCCGCCTGAAACGCCCAGGAAAATATCCTCCCGCCCGACGTCAGTGTGGGTGATGGACTGAAGGTGCGAGAATCGTTGACCGTCATTTCCGGGGCCCGATAGGACGCTGCGGGAGCTTATGACGCCGAAGGGCACCTCGGAGGCTTACTCTCATCGTCCGGGCGCCACGGGGGAGCATTTTCGTCCTCGGCCCTGGTGGCGCTCGCCAGTACTTCAGCCGCCGCCGCCGCCGCCGCCGCCGCCACCGTCACCACCGCCATGGTCCTCGGATGGAAATTTGGCCACCAGTGTGCTCCACATGCCCTCACTTCCTGCTGAGCGTGGCTCAGCCATAAGGGTGCGTGCCGCCACGTTGACTACTTCAGCGTGGCGACACGCCGACGACGCTAGGTAATAGCAACACACTACACTACAACAGTGGCACTATGCTATTACGGGGGACCATAGTTAATAGGACCTACTGTAGACACAATAGGACCTACTGTAGACACCAAAGACTACATATTTCCCTAGTTTTGCTAACAACATTTGGTACGTAGATAATAGGACCTACTGTAGACACAATAGAACATAGTGTAGACACCAAAACCTCTATATTTCCCATTTTTTGCTAACAATATTTGGTCCTATTTACTGTGTTCCCCCGTAATAGCGTAAAAGGTTTTTTCTTGGGTTTTATGGGCAACCAAGCATCCTATTCATTCATTCTGGTACTCTGTGTACCGCGTGCTACTGCACGAGACTCCGAGGGGGTGTCGCCACGCTCTAGATTGGACCACACTCCCGCTCAGCAGTATGGGCGAGTCAAGTAAAAGACGGGGGGAATATGCCAGCCAAAGGCCATGATCATTAAAACTTACGCTCGGCAAAGGAAAGGGGGATTCCGGCGCGAAGCTACCGGGAGTACGAGGAGCGCCTTCTTTGCCATGAACTACTGTTACACGGCTGGACGGGACCCCCCCCCTTTCGCCGACACGGTAGAACGCGTGGGAAGAAATAAATCATTGTGAGCATCTTTGGAGCGTCAAAAATCACGCCAACTCCACAGAACGTAGTAGGCAAATGGGATCAGCAGACTTTCCTAGAATATTTTCGAATGCCGAATATCACTTGGAATCCACAGAAGGGTTGGGCAAACCCGCACGTTGCGTGACTTTTGACGCTCCAACACGGTGCTCAAACGGTCTGCTTTATGTCCCGTCACGCCGTGTAGCTTCGTAGTAAATATGGCTACGAGGACAAATGGAGCAAATGCGGGGCCAGTTGCCCGGCATTGATGTGCAAATCACGGGCAAGAGTGGACCCCACTATGCGCCAGATGAGGGCAAGGGTATGTGTGTGTTCTTTCACATTAAACCGTTCTTATTTTTTTGTAGTCGTCGACGTCCAGCACACCCAATATTCTTGTTGATTCTTCTCCCTAGATATGTACATGCTCTGTGGTCACAGACTTCGACACAGAGATAATGCGTTGTGATGCATTGGACAACGTAATGCCATGCCATCGTACTGGGTACGACAGGCACAACATACATACGCCAGCAACCGAAATACATTGAAAGAGAGAATACGAAATAAAAGCAAGAGAATTGGGTGCAATCTGGGCGTGCGAGGATTCTGAGCACATGTTGAGTGTGACTGCCAGCAAGGGCAATCCACTATTAAAAGGAAGATGGCATGGGTGCAATCTGGGCGTGCGAGGATTCTGAACACATGTTGAGTGTGACTGCCAGCAAGGGCAATCCACTATTAAAAGGAAGATGGCTTTGACACACACAGGCAAAACAGTTATTAATAGTTTGAACATACAAATACCTGTAGTTCAATGGTGTCGGTTCGTCGATCCGTTTGCCCATTGTCTAATTGAAGTGCCGTCTCAGGATGGCCACGGCACCAGGCGACCTCGCGACACAAATGCGTCACGGAGTTTCGACACTGGAACAAAGAACTGTCCCCGGGGGGAGAGGGAATCGAGAACGCACAGAGAGAGGTCGATGACATGGCGTGACATAGGATACCACAGACGTCGTCGAACCTTGATTTATGTTGGGTGTGCAGTCAAAGAGGGCGCGGGGACAAGTTTGTGTCTGGACGGACGCTAAAGCACGGGCAGTCGGCAGCGGCACACGGCTATCGGGGAGGGAGAGCTTAGGATGTGCGGTCCGCTCAAAGAGGGAAATCAATGGACCAGCTGGTGCCAAAACGCGCATAGCACGCACGCAAGGAGAGAGTCAAGCTGTTGTTAGGGCACATGGGGTTAGCTGGACCGGCCCTCCACACCCGGCTCGTGTATCCAGTTTCTCTACTACAGTACCTTCATCGACGACCTCGCCCGCTACGAGTACATAACGATCTATCAGGTGTCTGCAATAATGCCGGAAATTGGATATGTTTTCTGTGACTCAAGACTTCTGCCTCGGAAGTACAGCTACCGTTCTCTCTGGGCGAGTCTTGAACGGCGGCATGCACCATAGGGCAACTTGTGTTTCGGCGGCAACTCGGTTC
Source organism: Costaria costata (assembly GCA_036873775.1). NCBI lineage: Eukaryota > Phaeophyceae > Laminariales > Agaraceae > Costaria > Costaria costata. Next base: position 15,779 of record JAYJME010000471.1, on the reverse strand, counting down.
GAGAAGTAGTTGCTTGAGCAAGTAGACATTACTACCACGCCCCAACTAAACAAAAGTTGTCGAAGCGTTGATGACGCCGTTCCTTCGAGATGCACTCTCAACTTAATTACCAGAGCTATTAGGAGTCCGAGGTCCTACCGTAGGCGGAAAAGAGTCTAGTGGTAACCTACCCTCTACATTGTGTAGAAAAGCCTCCATATCATACGGGAAAAATGATGGTGATGTGGACTTACGTCTCGCCTTGATGCAATCTGGATGTTAGGGCTGTTGATAACGGGGGGCACTGCACAGAATTCCATGGAGGATTCATGCAGAGAAGAAGGTGGGCACTTGCTTACAGAAGGTTCGGGCATAACCAGAGTGGTTTCAGTTGTCGCGCCTTAGATATCAATACCACGCGGATCACCGCATCGGGATCTGTTCACTATGACAATATTGACTTCTCAGCAGGCCGGACGACCATTGAAGAATTCCCACGTGTCTCTATTGGAGTAGTCTTTGCGTTCACCGTCTTTGTTGACCGCCCACGACGTTTTCCCAGGGTGGGCTAGCAAACCGGAAAAGCCGGGGCTGATCGAGTTACTACTGCACAGCGGTCAATGGATTTGGATAGAGGACAAAAGTCGGCGTGAAGAGGCTTAGTTATATGCGCTTGAGCGACCGTGTATTCGAATCGAAGGGCTCGATAGCGGCAGGGGAGGAAGACACCGAATGTTGACGAGATGCTGCTCAACAGCGAGGTACTTGCGCCATCTACCGGACAGCGCAGAGTTATACGAAGTATCGCAAATACGCCACTGCTGGGACGAACGCGCTCGAGGACAGCTGAACTCCACCCTTTGCCTTTGCCGCACGATCCTGTCCACATGTTTCGACACACGATAACAGGACACAATCCACGCGGCCGTCACAGGGTATAACACACTTCCGAAGTGCCGAATTCCACCAGTTGGCAGGGGCGGTGAGCAGGGATAAATAATGACGCACGTATGCCTGCCTTCCTAGCTTCGAGCGTAAGAAGCGACGCGTCACATTTAACCAGAACCTTTGAGTAATCAAGCGGCCTCTTAACTAAGGGTTAGGAATAGTTAGCGTTAGGGTTGATCAGGACGAGGAGTTCAAAACTCTAACCGGAACTGGAGTATGGGAATAGACTGGGACAATTTTGGGGAATCTATAGGTTTATGAGCGCATGCTTAACTCAGACGGAAGCACTGTACACTTGGAGGAAACCTTGGTAGCGTGAGGGTTCTCAGGCAGACGGGGCCGGAGGAAACCTTGGTAGCGTGAGGGTTCTTAGGCAGACGGGGCCCGTACACCCCTATAATATCGAACTCAGTCGCGGTTCCATAGCCCAAGCTGTTGATGCGCCCCCTTATTTATTGCGGCGGCCCCTTCCCTACCCGCACCCCCTCCCTCGTGATGAAGCGCATTCCAGCGACATCCTTCGTATGGCAACACTCCAGTGGGATTGTACTCTTGTCACCACAATATATATTTTCACTATTTTTCCGTCTACGCCGAACCTAAATACCTGGTACCCGGTACATCATACCAACTGAATCCCTCGATCTCTTACACTTGATGTCGCCACACCTAGGTACCTACCTGGTGAATACCTCTGTTCACGCTGAACGAAGGGACGACAGGCCGGTGCTCAATAGGCCAGTCAAAAGGCTAGCCCATGGTTATCTCCTGGTACATCAACAACAGGGTAAAGACATTTTGCAAGTTGCGTGGCAACTGAACTACAGTATAATAGTATTGCCGGCCGTCCGTACAGCCGGTAATACTATTGTACTGTAGGAGGGCGACAAATCAGGTGCGAGACATGCTTGCTCCAGGGCAACAACGCGAGGGCGATTGCACTGTGGGAGTGCTTGCAACAGGACCAAACACATAGTTCGAAGTATATACATACCAGTATGAAACATGGTTGGTTTTCTTGTATTGGAGGTAATTATCGTAAAACATGCAGTGGGGGAAGGTTGGTATGATATGGCGGTGATTTCACGTCAGCTTCAACATGTTTGCACGTTCAATCATGATGATCACAAGCCCGTACATAAATAATGTGAAAGCAGTGCTTTGCCACTTAGCATGCAAGCTTCCGTCGAAGCTGCTGCTGCGCTGTTACAGCTACTCGTACGAAGAGATAGATCTCGTATTAATAGCTGCTTCTGCAAAAATCGAAACAGCAGGTCAGCAGTTACACGTTACGGTTTATGTCGGCCCAATCATCGACGAGAAGCCCCCTCCCGGCTTCCGGCAGTTACAGGCAGTTACATATAAAAAAATATGTACCAACAATTTGACGACGCCTCGTTACGATCGTAAAACCTCAGCAGAAGCTTGGGCTCTTGGCTCGTGGGCGCTCTGGAGTCTGCAGTCTGCAGGGTGGTGGTGGGAGCGGAGCCCTTACTTCATCGTATGATTCCCTGGATCCCTGCATGCGTTGCTGCAGTGGTGTCCATATGCGCTGCCGTCATCTACCCTCGAGCGCCAACATGGCAGGTAAGCACTGCAGCGACAACTGACTGTTGTTGTCAGATCAATCATTTTGCACCGCAGTACTACTGGGCACAGCTGCAGCTACTGCTGTCTGTGTTGATTGTTCGTTGTCATGGGTCGGGTCGGTGCTGCAGCCAGCAATCGTGGTGTTGGTGCTCGTTGTCTCGTGGTGGTGCTGTATTTTTGAACTAGCCGCACGATCGGTAGTTGCACTGCCTCAAGTGGTTCAACTTGGTCAAGTAGAGTGACTCTGCTACGTACGTACATACCCGGCATGTACCTGGTACACCCACGACTCCCATGCTGTCTCTGCTGTGTAAAAGAACAACAAAACGAGGATACGTAGGATATCTTCCTCGTACGTACCAGTATACATATACTTCGAAGTAATAGGTCATGGTGAATACGAGTACGAGTATACGAGTGCTTTGTATGAGTTCTCTGCTGTGTCTGCATACTGCTGTATTTAATACCTGGCACAGCAGTGTCAACTATCAGCTCTGAGCTCTGACTGCTGTTCTGCACGTGGCGAAGGCATACTGCCTGTATCATACTGGTAGCTGGCGGGGTACAACAAGCAGTACAGTAGTATGATACGTATCATACATAGAGCAGTATAGGCCATCCAACAAGAAATAAAGTAATGCTCACTTTTGGGTGGACGTTATAATAAGAAAAATGGAAGCTCAGCGGCGAGCGCTACACTAAATCCTATATATTAGCCTATGCTCAAGGTTGTTCATGGGTGGTGTCACAACAAGAATCTGAGGCTCACTACAAACAGGAGTTTCTTGTTGGCGGAGGGCCTATACTGCTGAACATGGTATGTCGTGGTTGTGTTATGCACCTCGCTTACTGCTGACGTCTGAAGACCTGTCGAATGTCGTCCCTTCAAGAGCCACTGCTGTACCAGATGTACCAGGTATATTATTTATAGATAATAAGGTAATGTTGTTGTACCAGAGTACCAGGTCACCCGGCGTATGTTTGCCCGTGCGTGCAAGAGTTTTTGATTTGCACCTAAAATATTTGTACATCTAATTTGAGTGCCAGGTGGGCCTCTGGCGGCCCTGCGGGGGTTAAGGCCTTCATACATTTGTACACCATTATATACCACGTGGGAGCAGGCAGGGTGCCAAATGGGAAGGGTCCATTGCGGGGTCAAAGTACCAAATGGGAACAGGGTCCCATACATGCCTACTGCAACTCCTGGCATACAGTATAGACCCGCCAACAAAAAATCCTAGCTGGAGTGGGCCTCAGATTCTTATTGTGACACCACCCTTGAACAACCTTGAGCATAGGCTAATATATACGATTTAGTGTAGCGCTCGCGCTGAGCTTCCTTTTTTCTTAGCGTCCGCCCAAAAGTGAGCATTAGTTTCTTATTAGACACTCTCTTGTTGGCGGGCCTATACTGTATCGCTTATGAATTTTGCGTGCAAATCTTACGGGCAAGCACGCGCCGGCTGGTACGAGGTATGATACCTGGTATACTGCAATGATCATCCGATTATTATCCCAACTAAATTGTTTCCCAAACGTTTTTTTTTTCTTGCCGCATTATTTGTCTCTTTCCGTATAGTCTGTTAATAGCTGGTTTGCTAGCTGGTTTGCTGACGTATGTACGAAGTATGTTGTGGTTGTCTTATCCGGTACGATGGCAGGGCATTGCATGGTCTAACCTCCTTACTGCATTTCGTAGTGCGTGATATGCATTGTCTCTGTGACGTAGTTTGTAACCACAGAGCTTGTACCTTTCTGCGATGAAGTATCAGCACGGGCACTGGGGATGCTGGATGCCCACAGTTAGAAGAACGGTTTAATATGAAGAACACACACACACACACATGTAAACGTGGGCGTACTTGTTGCGGCGTTGTGGCGGCAATTTTTGTTGCCGTTTACATCAGCCATAAAACGGTATACCGTTGGTTTTACGCGACGCTTGCCGGATACAGCAGTGTAGGGAAAATCCGCCACAGAAGGCACCTTGTATCGGCAGTGCTCATTGACCAATGCACCGCTTTTACCGTAATCTGGCCACAAACCCTACGGTACGCCGAGTCCTAACTACCCAGGTTGATTTCCACCGATTTAGGGTCTACGTAGCGTTCACCGTTTTAAGGCATACGGTAGAGAAACGCCTACTGTGCCAAAACGCCCATCAGACCCGGGCAACGCCAACCCTGTCACCTTTAGAAGTAGACAAGACACACGATGACGCATGACACGTGACACGCGAACACATTACACGTGCGCGCATGCCCCACGGAGCTACAACATGCCAACATGTCAACATGCCAGGTACGACTATTAATGACAGTGCACAGCAATGCGAGTAGTCGGCGAGAACACCCAATGTGGTCGGACCGTCTGGATGCGTCAGTGTGGCTTGCTTCGGGCACCCTGAACCCTTGAGCCGCTTGTATCTGACACTAATTCCAAGTCACCTATCCTCAGAACGGGACTGCTCTCTTAACAGTCTCGTACCAGTCCTATACGGGTTAGCCAGACGGCGGGCTCAAGGACCTCGGTGCGACCGATCGCCTCAGGCCCACAATGTGCTGCGCTTGGCCCCTCCTCCCTCTCCTTCCATCCTTCGAGCGAGAGGTTGTACTTGCGCTCACATACAGTAGTAACAATGATATTCCCTCACTCATGTAGTGTGTTGCAGTGGTTGCCTGTACTGCATGCGCGTACAAATACATCAATACCTTGCACGTTGCTAGCGTGCCGGCGTGCTCCGACTGCTGGAGTTGTTCCGTGGGTGTGTGGGCATGTAATACAGTAGCTGCAGGGGGGCCCGAGTAGGGAGCCAAAGGCCTCGGGCTAGGAGGGTAGCTGAGGGTAGCTCATCACTTATTCGAGAAAATGGTTGACACACCCACACCCTGTGCACGAGACAAAACATAACTAACCCTAACCTTAACCCCACGCCAACCAGGCCCAATCAACCATTGGTCAGCGTTATTAATAGTCGCTTTGTCTCGTGAACAGTGTGCAACAACCATCTTGTCGACTAATTTTTAAGTGGTACCTTGTGTGCTCTACTACCGGCATGCTCCAGATGAGCCAACGACAATGCGGATCCTGGTTCTGACCTCGGACAGTGTTCTGTCGGTTCCATGCTCTTGCTCCGCAGAACGTATGCTGCTTGCCTGTTTCTTGTTTAGTTCTCAAGTTGGCGGAGTTGACGTTGCCCGGGTTTGATGGACGAATCGGTCGGCGTCATGTACGCCATTGAACGTTGAACACTAGGCCATAAAACGGTATATACCAACCTGAGTTAGTTGGGTATCTGTGTACCGTACCTAGGGTTTGTGGCCAGATCACTGTACAATGGCGCCTCAACCAATGAGTGCTGTCGATATATGGTGTTTTCTGTGGCGGAGTTGCCCTGTACCAGCAAGTGACGTAGAAAACCCATGGTATACCGTTTTTTGTATAAGTACGTATCGATTTATAGTGTGCTGGACAACGGGGTTCTCTTCCGAGGCTTGGTGAAGCCCTTGGGCCACTGGCTGGCATGTCATTCGATAAAGCGCACCGTGCAAGCAATCGAGAGGAATCGGTATATATATACACTTTTTGCTGCAGCAGCACGCCGAAGAATGACGACGATGCTCATATTCATTTTCCTATCATGTCACAGCCGGTCGTTTTCTTCCACTATGTATAACATGGACTTATTGATACGTGGTTCGTAGTCTATGTAATATCGGGTAGTCTGTACCAGTACAATTTACGAACTATTTCGAAATGGTCATTTACAAGTCAACTCTTTCAAATATTGCAAAGTTGGAACATTAGAATCACAGCAGTGTCATGCGCGAGTGTCGCACTTTAGTCCGCTACCGGTACGTATACAGAAATACTTACGGGTTATTACTCTTATAATGTAAAGCCCGTTTCAGAGTACTGAATCTGGAATCTGGAATCTGGAATCTCGATTTTCAAATAACGTAAAAGCAACGATGTTTCCCACGAAGCCCCTTTTGTGGAAGCGTTAGACTTCGGGTGCGAACCACAAGTCGGCATGACAATCCAAATCAAGCTCTTAATAATCTTGCGGGGGGCGGCGAGATTCGTGATTCGAGATTCCGAAAAACTATTATGAACAGGGCTTAACGTAATACCGCTGTGCCTGGTACCAATTGAGAACGTTGCATTTATCGATAGTAATCCATGAACGGTATCCCCTGCTTTAACTCTGCTGCTGTCGTTCTGTGCGTCGCAGATAGTGGACATGAAATACAGAGGGCTTACCGTCAACTATGCCAACATAGGCCTTGACATGCGGATCGACATGGGGCTGGAAGTTTTCGTGAGTGAACTCGCTAATATTTGTGGTATTACATGATGGTTAGTGAACTTGCTGAATGTTCTTGTATTGTTTATGCACTGCTGTACGTATAATGTGTACCACCGTCGTCCGCCACTCCAAAAAATGTTATTTTGGTCGTAGACGACGGGGGCGGTCTCTGCAGTACTTTCTTGTCTGTACTTCGCAGATTGCGTCCTGTTGTCGTGTACCAGGTATAGTCTATTCCTGGTGCTTCGGATGGCATTGCCTCCATGGCATTGGAAGTAGCAGTGCCAGACACTGGAAATGTAGACGTGTGCACACGCTCGCATGCCCCCAGAGCAGCTGTACGCCCATGACCACCGTGGCGAGCTCTAACCTACTAGCTAAGGGCGCACTGCTTACCTCCAACCACGGTGTATAGGCCACTTACACATATGAACTCCTGGGTATGCCATTAGTTTGTCAATGCCGTATTTTGGCCTGGGCAACCGGTGCATTATACCATGGACAATGTGTTTTGACGGCACCCTTTGTGGGAAGTAAGAGAGCTGTGTTCAACAGAAGTTCTACTTGCTGTACTCTCTGATTGGTTTCCCCCTCCCCATCGCGCTGCTACTCAACGTCTACAAACGTTAGAATCCGAATTACGTCCCGGCGACTTTGAACAAACTGGTAATGACGATGTTCCACGAGGACTCCGCGGGGGAGGAGGTGCCGTTCGGGGTGGTCGTCTACAGCGGCAAGGCTGCGGCGAGATTGCCAGCACGAGGCTCGGCGGTTCTTCAAGCAGAGGTACGGAAACATATGTTGGGGATATATGGGAATACCGTATGGGTTGTACATATTGCCTCGAAGATGGTCCCCACTTAGGGTTACGAGGATGGTTTGGGTAATCGCCACGTACGTGGGATTTGACAGCGTTTCGGGTACGTGTAATGTCGAACAGTTTGTGCTATTTTGATTCCTGGGTATCGCTAGGCATTGCAGTAGGGTGCTATTTTCCCGTGTTCTGTCTACGCACTACTGGCGTTCTTCTGAGCTGACAATACCGGTCGTTGACACATCTTGAGCTGCCAGTACCACACGAACCGTTGTTTGTAGTATTATTAATAGTACTATTAGTAGTATTAGTTGTGGGTCATCACGTACACTAGCGCTACCGTAGGGGGCTTGGCATGCCAGCTGCTGCACGAACGTAACGCCTGTCATGTGCCTGCGAATATGTGTATTCGTAAGAAGTGTATAGCTCCCGACCTATCGATAAGGTCCACGGGCGTACACACACGATGGCCACAAATGGGAGGCCATGGCCAAGTTTCCTCTCTTGCTTACGCTACGTACAGTATGTGGAAGTAACTGGTATGATATGTGGAAGTAACTGGTTCCCCAGCAGTGAGCTGTCAAGTTCATTTGAAAACCATTGAGATTCGCCGCAGTCATGTCGTGGGCACAGGCGTTTGTTGAGATGGGGGTATCGACCGCAAGTTTGCGTCGGTTGCTGACTGCCCTTCACTTTCTGCAGCACTCGAGGGAATTATCGGGTCTTTCGACACGTCGTAGCTCATTGTATGAACCCCGATCAAGACTGGAAGTTATACTTATCTTACTTCAAACACACCATTTCTCAGGCCAACTCCTTTGCAACCTGATCATATAAACCGGAATAGACCAACAGTCGTAGGAGTTCGAAGCCGCGGCCAGTGACACGAGGGGCTTTGGACGTCGCCATTCTTGCTGGATTTTGAAAACAGCTCTATTGGCAACATTAGTTACGGTTTGAGATCCCTCCTGACCCGCAAATTGCCACAATTGTCTGGTCAAGGGGGCTCCCCACAATATAGCTGACGACGCTGTTTCCGAAAGACCACAAAAAACACCACAAATTTAGCTCCTCCGGCCTCAAGTCCCGTGGGAATGGATGCTTCCGTCCTCTCTATCTTGGCCAAACATCGAGCAATTCAATAATTTGTACCAGTAGCTGTGAGTGGGCTGGACTTGATAGCTATTAATATTATAAATAGTTGGGCGAAGTAAAACCAACCAACTGGCTTTAACTAAGCCCTTTAAGACTGCAGTATCGTTTCGGGGACACATGACTTGGAAATCGAGTTATAACATAGTTTTCTGTGCACTGCAGTAGTACAAGGGCTCAGTCCTAGCTAACATGTCTATGTACAAAATGGACTGTGGGGGGTCTTCGGCATTTGTTTCCCTGCCGCCCGCGGGTCGTTTTTCGTGCTCTCGGCTACGGTGCACGCAGCAGGCCCGTGTGTACACACGGCTCAAGTTTGGGCCTCGGCCGAGGTCCGGGGCGTGTGCTCTGGGGGTTCGAAGTCGTCAAAACTGGCAAGTACCACGGGGAGGCGTTCCGACTTGGCACCGCCTCGCCGGTGCCATTAAAAAAACCGTGCGACTGTTTTTTCATCGGCATAAAGTACAGTTATTTATTTTTTCCCCGCCGCATGAATAGGGCACACACCACACGCCACGCACGAGGCAACAAGGGACTACACCGTCTTGAACGAGGCACACATGAGGCGTCGTGCAGCTGTAGTTGGTACCATGCTGCAGGCCTCTGTGCTGCTCTCTCTGTGCTATATGCAGTTAAAGCTTCAAAAACCAAAGTGGGCAGTTTTGTTTCGGCCTTTTGGAATCATGATCTATGCAGATCTACGTGTTCATATCATACGTACGTTGCGCTGTCGGTAGATCTACGTGGTTCCCGCCAGATCGATACCTGTATCACACCGAAATATCTTTTGACATCTATTGGCAGCCATGGTACAGCCGCAGCCGCACTTTCGAGTTATTTTGGCAAGGCTACGGACTTTGCCCCTGTGTGTGCGTGTGTGAGCGTATGTGTGGGCATTCAGATGAGAAGCTGCACGATTTCAACCCACACTTCCTCGGAATTCCAAAAGCACCCGCGCAGTACAACAGCTGAACAGCAGCTGTACAGCAGCAGCAGCAGCGGTACAACACCAGCGAACCTCGCATACAGTACGCGACATGTGTTAAGAATGTGGGAGTTAAGAAGTTTAGGCTGTTTTTTTTTGCATAATTAAGAATTTGCACTAAAACAGTAAGTATTTGTGATCAGCGAGGAACGCCACTCTAAATCCTATAGAGTAGCCTTTTATTAGCCTACGCTAAACGTTGAGATGACAACAAGCCGCGAGCCTTAGCCAATATAGAAGTTTCTTAACCGCTGCCGCGTACTGCAGGACCACATATAGCATGTCTTTTTGTTCACCCTTTTCAACTTGCGACACCCCCGGGATGCCAAGTAAACAACATCCCGAAGGGGAACCTTGTAGAATAGACAGTTCGAGCCAATCAGGTGCAATAACCCTGAACCCCGCAAAACCCCGCACGCAACTAACTTTTGTAAGCACCTGGCCATCTCCTGTAGTGTATACCAACAACTATTGACAGTCGGCGATATCACAGCCCTAATACTTGGCATCTGCTGCCAAGACTGCTGCTGCTGCTGGTGAGAATCGTGGGTTGTGGTCCCAACGGTCCCGACTACCTTGAATTTCTGCAACTGCTATTACTAGCTTGCCCGGAGTATGTCGACACTATTTTAGACTTTAGACTGCCCCCTTCCTTTTCTGGTGCTCGTTGGATGTCGTGGGAAATCGAAGATGTACCTCCGTGCGGGGTGTAAAATGCCGCAACAGTGAGAACCCGTTTGTGGAGCTTAAGCATTTTCTCTTTCATACTTCGCAGTATGACATGATAGAGTACGTGCATGGACCCTTCAATTGCCCAGTCGTAGTTGTACAACTTCCTCTGTCCTTGTATGATACCCCCTAAAGTGTTTTGCACGGCCTTCTTTGTTGGAACGAATGGACCCACGGGATTCTCTACTGGCCCTTTTACATGCTTGCGTTGCATGCATAGGCTGAGCAAGTGCCCAACGGTGCATGCCGGTTACCCTCTACGTGCATGTTCGCCACAATGTTTAAGTGTGTGGGCCTCGCCAAATGCCATTGTCGAAACGATCGTTCGCGCCATACGTAGCGCCTGCAGACCTCTTCCCGACTGGGCTAGGCACATCGCCGGGACCCTAGCTTAGAAACGCCTCCACAACTGTTGTGCAAGGTTCAATGGCAGTTAGCCCTCTTGCCATGCCCCGACTTTAATTCGAAGTAGTCTCCGCCAAAGCGTGGGTTGTGGTTGTAGCGGAGTGACACCCAATTAGTAACATCGACGTCTGCTCTACTCGAGGATTGTGTGCATCAGGTTCGGCTTTGCCGAGCTCTGTACTACAGTAGCTTCCGCAGTAGGATAACTGTAGCATTTTCGCGAGCTTCGTTAACTTGTCCAACCCTAGTTGAAGCCAGCCTGACCTTGCCGTATGCATTCTCGTGCCCCCCTGTCCACTTTGTAATTAATTGTCGTTTAGAAAGTATCTTGTGGAGAATGTCCCTGCCTTTGGAGGGAATAGAAAGTGACTTTCGATAGTGCTGTCGGTATTGCTATTGATGGTATCGTCGGTAGTGTTCTCGGTAGTGCTTTCGGTAGTGCTGTCGGCAGTACTATCGGTAGTGTTATCGGTAGTGCTGTCGCTGATGCTGTCGGTAATGCTGTCGGTCGATAGTGCTGTTGGTATGAATAGTACTGTCGGCATTACTATGTGTAGGGCTATCGGTAGTGCTGTCGGTGGTGCTGTCGGTAAGCTGTCGGTCGTACAGTCAGTGGTGCTGTCAGTGGTGCTGTCGGTATGACCGCTTGCGTTGACGCGGTTCATGAATAAAGGCACTAAACCGAGCCCCCTTGCCGAGCCAACCCATACTACTGGGGACCCTTCAGCAAACAGCGTCATTAAATCGTTCTATATTCCACAGGACGCAGCTATCGGCGTGGTGTATGCTATTTTCCAAGCCAGACACCGAGTGCTGGCCCCTCGTTTGGTCGCCAGCGCTAATCTCGCATGTCAGCACTGTGCAAATGTTAAAGCTTACATTGCAGTATGATACAGTACTTTCTGCTCGAGAAAAACCGGGATTGCTCGTTCGCTGCTCTCTTCGCGGAGGTTTCTTCCCACGAGCGCTGTGAACTCTGTGGCACTTGGGGGTGTCGTGGTGACTGCCTCATATCGTCATGTGTACGTGTCGATTAAAAGTTTAATTTTGCGCTCACTTCCCCAACCATGAACATAATAGGGCAAACAGAGAGAACCGAGCAGGAAGAGGGTAGCATCTGGCCTACACGTTCAGGGAAGGGTTTGGTGCGCTTTCTTGCCTCGTTCTTCAAGTATACCAGTATCCTGTTAAGTGGTTATCACTATATCCTTAAAACGTGTGTTCTTCGCAGATGTGGACAACCATACGCGAATGGGTCTGACTTGGACGTTGGGGACTTTATTAGTTGCGTTGCTTTGCGTTGTCCGTGTTGCTTACCAGGTACCAGGTACGCTGCTGTTACAAGGGGACTTACTGGTAGTGATCAGGAATAAATATGCTTACAGTAGTAAATATAGGGGACTCATTTGTTTTTGCGTCGATTGTGGGTGCTGATGTCTATGGTCCGACGTAATGGTAATTGCGCTAGGTGCACGTCAGTACTTTTCACTGCCGTACCCTACTCGTACAGCAGTAGAGGCATGCTAAACCATCAGATTAGAGGCATGCTAAACCATCAGAGTCCCTAGGGGACTCTTCAAAAGCGATGCCTGTTCCTGGTAAGTACCGACGTTTGCCAACTAGCCCGCCCGGGTCACTTTAACCCGTGTTGTTTTCAGGTCCTCACAACAGATCTCCGCCAGTCGTGGTTGTGTGTATTCAAGAAACACCGCGTTTTCAGGCGACAACTATCATACGTGCCTCGTACTCTTTTGGAGAACACTCTTATTTTGAAGTGTAGAGAAGAAAACAGCTGTGAGATAGTTTTATTTGTGCTTGCCACCGGAGTCTAACTCTGAAGCAGGTGCACCATGCTGCTGCACCTTCAGCTGCTAAGATGCTGCCATGATATTGCCATGATGCTGCAGCGGCGGGTGCAACGGCCATGAAACGATGTGTTAATGCCCGGAACGCGAACGTCGCAAGGCCGTTCAGCGGGAGGGAGTTCCGGAAAAGTTCCGCCTATGCCAGCAATGAGTAGGCAGTTTTAGTTGCATTTCTTTTACACAGCGAAATCCCCAACCATGCTAAGCACCGCCTCCCGCCGTCGCCCTTTTATCACCAACACCAGAACACTGTTAATAGCGGAAATCGCGCCGAACTTCTTGTTTGATTGAAAAAATACCCGAGGCTGAAGGCTGCGGGGCTGGGCATGGAATCAACGTATTCGAGGATGACGCTCCTCTGCCACGACTACCATATCCGGGCATTTGACGACGCTTACAGTTCACCACTGCCCGTATCAAGCTGGGAAATGGGAGCTTTGCCACTAAAATCGGCCGAAGTAGCGCCACCCTCTTCGGCACAGCAATATTAAACTGTTTGTAGTCCACGTAGTGAAAGCGATCAGAGTATAGCGCTCTTAAGAATAGCAGAGTTGGGTTACTGTACTATCTATTGATAATAACCCACCGATGAAATGGGCGCGACAGCATTTGCTTCATTGCTGTACGTCTGTTCTCTGCGCTCCAACTCTTCTTTCCCCCCTTCCTTTCCCCCAATTGGCCAATTGATTGTGTTCGTATTTACTGCTTTGCTAGATGGAGATTATATCACTACCGACCAGCTTGGCGGTGGGCATAGCGAAAGACGTGGCTGACGGGGGTGTCATCGAGAGCCGCGCAATGGCCGCCATGGACGTCAACGTCATGGGCGGGTGAGGGGTGGGGTATATACATGTATAGTTCCGTTTTTTTTTTTTTTGTCATGAACTGCGGGCAACGGCGGCAACCGGCTACCGGTGTATCGTCCCGCCGACATCCACAGGAGCTGCTCGATAGGAGACTAGACTACAGTATTACTCTATTTGTGGTGAATCGGTAGTGCGCACGAGCGTCCGAACTCTAGTAGGCTGCTAATAGGAGTAGGATAGACATGACGCAGGTGTCTGAGGTTACCGCTGACTGCCTTGGGAGTTGTCTGTTCTACGAGCTGCGCTGCTGACAGTGCTGACAGTGATGCCTTTTATTCATAGGAAAGCCTGTCAAAAAGGGGCGCGGTCTCCGTGAATACTAAAATGATTCTTTTTTATGGCAAGGTTACGGGGGTGGCCGGATAGCGTCAGCTCCTTTCGTCGTTTTTGCCGCATCTGTTGCGTGTTTCTGTGTTGATTTAGTGGTTTAATACCGTATCATTTTTGGACAGCCTCATTTCTTCTCAGCGCCTGGGTTTTGTCCTCGTTCTGCTATTATCAAGACACTCGGCAGTTTTTAAGCTTTAGCTTTACTGTAGGCATTTTGTGCCACTGTTACCAATATAGTTGATGTAAACATGAACACGTGAAGCTAAGGTATCGGCAGAGTTAACGGACAGCTTCGAATTGATCGTGTCTAGCGTAAATAAGATGTTAGGGCTCAATAATTTGGAATATCGGAGCATCTGAGACCAACACGCCTATACTATGTTTATGCAGCACCAGGTATGTACTACAGCAGTACGGTATGTACTACACGTACTACGTTATGTAGTACGTGCTGGAGTATGTACATTATGTCCTGCCTGGTAGAGAGTATATACCCCTGATGCCAGGACCCCGAAACAAAATCAAATGGGGATTTCGGAGTCTACCAACCTACACGAATTCCACCTCGTTTGACTTTCTCGGGTGTTTCTGGGAGCTGCGCCGTTAGTCCGACCTGAGGCATTTTCTTTCATAAAACGTTCGCGTTGCACGTTTCATCCCCTGGTGCTGTCTTCTGACTTGCCAGGTATCTGCCATTCTCTAGCGTTTGCCCAGTGCCAAGCGTCGTCGTAGCTTTGGGAGGGCACCTCCTCCAGACGCAGAAAACCGGTGTCAGCCCCCCCCCTCCACCCCCCCCCTCCTCCTACTCCCAGCCGACCTCAAAATTAATCCTCTTTTTGGCGCCGGCTTGTAGTTTTAAATTTCGACGTTTAAACGTGTCACCGTGGAGATTGGCATCATGGTTGGAGTGACAGCCTAGACTACTGTACTGTAGTAGTATAGGATAGGGTTAGGGTTAGGGTTAGTATAGTATAGTACCATAGTAATCAGAAAACACGGCGGACAAAAAAACCTGTGTATTCCCCTATTATTTAAAACCCTATTTGGTTCTATCTCCCCCCGGAATGTAAGGACACACACCGAAGGAGACGCACCGAAACGTTCAGCCGTGGTGGACTGGAGGGAGGCGCTACTTTTTTTCATTTGGCCTGGCGTAGTCTCGTCGGTTCGATCTACTGTTGTGACCACTACGCTGTATCATACCCCAAAGATTGAATCGTTTTTTTTACCAGAAACACTTGGCGTAACGAAGCGCTTGAGTGGTTACTGAAGTTTCTGTGCGTAGGCGCTGCTTTCGACCACTCTACGAGGCCCACGTTGTCGAGATCAACGACTGTCGACTCGCACGAGACTACACCACCACTGCAGTTTATAGAAAGTGCGCCTGCGCCGAAAATACCGCGAACACATCGTCCGATTTTCTTTGCCAGCGTTAAGGTTGCTCTTGCGCACTCATGCGCACTCATGCATGGGCTACACGACTATCTTTCCGCCCCGGGAGCGTGTTGGCGTAGGATACTAACCCTAACCCTAACCTTATTCGGGCGCTGAACTAGCGGTCGAACATGGTCGAGCCGGCGACGATGCCCAGCGATGCTGCAGAAAAATTCCTCGCGGAATTTTTCAACGCGGCAGTATTGCCTGCGGAAGCAGCATCGTATCGTCGCCGCGGAAAGCGTGGTACTCGTAGCGAACGGAGAACAGAGGCTAGGACCCGCGTGAGTAAGCACCCGATTCGGCGTAATCAAGGAGACGATGGACGTCGAGGCGCGTTGGGACTGCTGCCCCCAGCGCGCTCGAAGAACTT
>JAYJME010000470.1:0-22823 GCA_036873775.1 Costaria costata | reverse complement strand
AAATACGCAAAATAAAATCACGTCATACAACAGTAATAATAAGTCAATAACAACAAATGCTGGTGAAACTCCCTGATCATGACGCAGGAACAGTGCAGAGATTGTATCTCACAGCTCGTGGTGCTTGATTTGGCCAATGTTGCAAAGCTGAAGCCGTTGCTTTAAAATGCGTTGCCTGCGTGAGAACCCCGGTGCCTGCGTTCAATTTATTAGCGCACAGAGTGCAGCATTCTCACTTTTCGGCGATTTCTACGGAAACTTTATTTTTGCCAACTTGCACTCTCGCATGTTCGGGGACCGAAGACTCCTTAGAACACGCCCTGTGCACAATAAAACATAACAGGCGAGATCCGTACTCGGTATATATTTCCACGTGAGGGTTGGTTGGAAAGTGGATCTATGCAGATTTCAACCTAGAGCAACACGAATTTTATGACGCGACGACAGAGCAAATGCGGTGGTCTGCCCTGTAGGAATATGCTCACAGTCAGGAGCTTGTAGTTCATGTTTTCAAAGATGCGAGACTATGAGAGGTTTTGGGCCTTGACATGAATCGCGAAGAGACGTGTTGTGAAGATAATAATTTTATGCCGCTGTGATCTGAATTCAGCACCAGCTGCATCGTCTCGGTTCGCGTGGTTTCGGTATAATCGCTGTCAGCTGCTTCTGTCTTCTTTGCGTGTGCGGATGTGTTTCGTCGTCGCTTCATGGCCACAATCAGCATTGGTAGCAGTAGCAACCGCGATAACATAGAGCACCGGCAGCAGCACGTATAAACAGCACAGTGACAACTGCAGCAAGTTGCACGACCAGCCGCATATTTAAGCACCATCTACTCCTGGCAATACTACTGCTTATGCTGTATCAACACTAGTCCCGAGCGCAAACTTGACTGGTGCTTCGGAAGGAGGCGGTACCCCCATGCTCACTACCGCGTTTATGCCACTCCGGAAAATCTCTCATTGCCTCCCTTGAACTAGTTTTGTTTTAGTGCGCAGCGCGTAAGAAACAATCCCATGGTGGTGCAAAAGGCGAACTACAAAGCACAACGCTCAAAAATACCAGTAAAGAGGGTAGTTACTACTGTTCGGTCCGATCGGCTGGAGAAGATGGGGACCCAGACGTGATCCTTCTACCCTAGCACCAGTCACTTGGGAGAAATTCAACGTTCGCCTTGAACGCCCAACGTCATAGCTATATTACTAGGCCGCCATACAGCGCAGCAGCTACAGCAAATTCTCCATGGCAAGCATTAGGGGCACATCAGCATGATATCAGCAGCACCATTGTGTTTCAGCAGGGTGTGCAGCAGCAGGAGTTTGACTACCAAAAGAGTGCTCTAGGTTCATTAGCGGTCTCACCCGAGAGCAGTGACGTCTCCGGCAATATCAACGAGTTGCTTTTACGCCCGCCCGCAACAACGTCGCGTGGGTTGTTCCTCTTTTTTTAGCGGGCGAAGGTGTATTGTGCGCGCTCGCGACGGGAGAGCGTTGATACTAGGGGTGTGGTGGTGGATGAATGCATCAGTGGAGTGTCGCGCAGTACTGTTGTACGTCCATCCGCGCGTGCATGAGGTGTGTGATTGCACAACCAACATTTACAGCCAACTAATAGGACATTTCGTCTGTTAACGGCTGCCGACTGTATCTGGCTGCCTGTTGATGCTTTGAGTCGTAGATTTTAACCATACGCCATGACTGTATTATTTTAAACAATAGGTTCGAAAACCTGCAAAAGTAAAGTTCCGCGGAAGTTGTTTTCCAAGTCACTCGTCTATACGGATACATATGGATGGCAGCCTAACTCATCAATCAGCGTCATGGTTATGATCTCACAACAGCAGACAGGTGTTTAACTATACCAGGTATAGAGTATACGGCAGCACTAGCTAGGATGTATCGCTGGTGAGTATTTGTAACCGTTCCTGTTGTTACGCTCTCTGGTAAAAGGCAGACGGCTGCTGTGATAGAGGTAGCACGTACTCATCAAACTATTTTCGTGCTGACGGGGATTCTCAACTAAACAATTACCCCAATACCGTACATAACATTTTTTCCATATACCGGGACTGGCCGTCCAGTTAAAAGTAACACATTTTGTCAAAACATAGCGGTCGGTCATCAAATTGGAAGCCTCAGAAAAATGAGGTGCACGCATATCGTAGCATTCGTCCGCATACAAGTGATTTCCTGTAAACAAACTCGGCGCGTTGCGGTGTCGGACTGCGGGGCTCTCCGGCTTCTGAGAGAGTAGAACGTCTTGCTTCAACCAGCCGATAGGTAGGGCGCTTCTATTCTGGCGGCTTTGTGCAATTAACCACTCGCTTCGACCGAAATTCTAGAGGGACATCTTATAGCATGAGGATACAGTAGTTGTAACGTTCATTGTTTCCGTAAAAGTATTGTGTTTCATGGCGCTGTCCCGGATATTTAAGAAGCAGTGTCTTCGATCGATTATTTTGCGGGTTGAACATCATGATTTTTGACTCACATTCCCAATGTAATATTTTCCATTCACCAAATGATTATGTTAGAACACACGGGAACGGCCTACATACTTTACAGCTTGAGATGTTAGTGTATCAACTGCTAAACATGCCTAGCTCACAAATAAATATGCCTCGCGGCAGGCTTAGTCCGCTATTTGAACCGCTAAGTACCCAATCGATCGATGTAATTTCTGGCGTGTTTGTATTTTCGTTTTTCCAAGAATCCACGTGTGGATTCGAGACCACCGAGATATCCGCGATTTTGGCGGTCCTGCATCCTGTTTTTTGCTTTGTTGTCCACAACCCGTCGGCAACCTGATGTTATTGTTTTGGGTCTTGTTTTGTTGGCTCTTCCTGTTGACATAAATCCTGATGATTCCAGAAAAAGGAGAAAACAAATCCTACTTCATATCATGAGACCATAGACCGCAAGGGATATACTAAAATCTTCTATAATACCTATTAATAGTTGCCCTTTTAGGTAAAATACCGACACTCGCATCTGGGTGTGTACCTGAAATTGGACAGACAACAAATGAAACATTTGCGTATTGGAATAAAAATGCCTCGATGCCACTTTTTGGCGAAGGCGCCAATCCATGTTCTCCCCCAGTAATAGCACCGGTCCTAGAAAAGTTGACTCTTGCTGAGGTTATACGTACAGTTTTGAGTTTGTGGCATTGCGGATTGTACGTAAATAACCAATACACCAACAAGCCTGGCGGCTCCATCAACCAGCGAACAGAAGGCTTAACAGTGTGTTATTCCTTGCAGTGCGTTCTGAGTCATGGGCCAGCCCTAATCGTTTGGCATGTATGGATACTTCTGGGCAGCTAAACAACTTAGGAAAACAGGGCCAGACCGGCACTAGCTAGAATTAGCTACGTTTGGTGGCAATTTTTATTATGTTTTATGGTTTCCTAAAAACGTTTTGTTTAAACCATATATTTCTCGCCTGGGCCAACCTGTTTCTGGATTGTTGTGTGTGCCTCTGGTGCCGTGTGCCTGGCCCAACGTTTTGCGGTTTCCTTTGAACGCATTATGCTGCCCCTGTCAACGCATCCTGATCGGTTGATACCGCTCTATGGGCAATGCCTTTTTTCAGCAACATGGCGACCGTCCGTCTGTCTCTCTCTCTGCGTGTTTTTTTCTCTCGCTTTTTCTCTAATAGCTGCTGCTCCTACCGCTTAAAAGGGAACTCTTCGTTATCGGCAACAGAAGACTTATCTGAATATGGCTACTCAACAGGCCAAAATCCCGAAACGAGAACCCTCTCCAGGCTGTGGCAGGTGGGCACAAAATTATGTAAATACTTGTACAGCGAAATTGCTTTACTTGCGTCCACTGTCCTTAGTTATTGACACCCCCCCCTGATGCCATGTCTAGACAAGGTGTTCGCGATATAGTTTCAATGATGAGAGTCTTCTAATAGACCACCACGCACGATTGCGTATCATAGAGGTTCCCGTTCGACCTGGCTTGCTCAGCGATTTTTCCCCGCGTTCTAGGTCGTAACGCATGTCGAGCGCGTTGGAGAGAGCGATACATCTATATATCGCGCAAGAGCACAGAACAATAGATTGGCTGGTTTTCTTTTTTGTGCCCTTGTTTTGGTCAGGGAGGAGAATTTATATATACAATAATATCCTGGCGTCCTAGGTTAGAGCCCACCGTTCCCTATCGTGGTTGTTTATCGTTTTGGGACAATCGATTCTGAATCATCTAAGACCAATAAGCATGATATCAAGCTTCCTACTGTCCTCCGCTCAGGAACGGAAACACCGTGCTGGATACCGAAGCTACCGAGGTAGAACCTTCTGCGGTAGCATTTCCGCTTCATACGAACGGGGACGTCATGGCTGTGCTGGCGGAGCTTCTATCCGATCGGTACGCGTTTTTCGCGGAGGTATCGAAAGACTGGAGAAATGCTTGGGGGAAGATGCCCAAGATCACGAAAGCGATAACGGAGAGCACTTCTGCATCTCAGCTGCAGTGGAGCTTCGATGGTGGCCTTAATACGTGGCCGACGATATGCGAACACATCGCCGAACTCTGTGGCGTTGATGTTCTACAGTGCGCATACTCGAACGGGTGTCAGTTGCCCAAAACAGCTTGCTTTAAGGCCGCCGCCCGTGGAAATCTCGAAATGATCCAGTGGGCCCTCCACCAGAACTTCGCCTGGCGCGAAGTGGTGTGTACAGCGGCTGCCGCGGGGGGCAGCCTGATCATTCTGAAATGGGCAAGAGCCAACGACTGCCCCTGGGATGGCAGTACTTGCAGCTCGGCGGCCGGCTCGGGGCACCTCAATGTCCTTCAGTGGGCACGATCCGAGAACTGCCCTTGGGACTGTTCGACATGTTCGAAGGCTGCCGAGGGTGGACATCTGGGCGTATTGCAGTGGGCGTACGAAAACGGCTGCGAGTTCGACGATCTAACGTGCAGGAATGCTGCCGCGGGAGGGCACCTGGCGGTACTTCAGTGGGCTCGGGAGAACGGTGCCAGCTTGCGAGTGGACACCATCTATAGGGCTGCCAGTGGGGGGCACCTTGAGGTGGTTCAATGGGCGACGCATCAAGGGTGTGCCAGAGAGGAGCGGGCATGCTTGGGGGCTATAGCCAACGGGCACTTAAGTACGGTGGCATGGATGATGGACCATGGCTTCCCTTGGCCCTACCGCGGCAGCTCTGTCGCAGCTGAAGCGGGGCACCTTCACATCCTCGAGTGGATGCACGCCAGCCACCACGTCTTGAGAAGATCTGGTATATGCAGTGCGGCTGCTCGCGGAGGCCAGCTGGCAGTCCTTCAGTGGGCCCGAGCTAGCGGCTATGACTGGGATGGTAGTACATGTTGCGGTGCTGCTCGACGGGGACACCTGGGCATTCTTCAGTGGGCGCGAGCTAACGGTTGCCCCTGGGATAGTCGCACGTGTGCCATGGCCAGCAGAGGTCACTTCGAGATGCTTAAATGGGCAAGGTGCAATTACTGCCCCTGGGACGAAACCACATGCGCCGGTGCAGCCGAGATAGGTCGCTTGGATATACTGCAGTGGGCGCGGTGTAACGGGTGCCCATGGAACGAAACAACGTGCAGCTTTGCGGCGAAGGCGGATCATTTCGAGGTGCTTCAATGGGCCCGAGCTCACGGCTGCCCCTGGGACGCAACCACATGCTCCGGTGCAGCGGAGAGAGGTCGGTTGGACATACTGCGGTGGTCGCGGCGTAACGGCTGCCCGTGGGACGAAAACACATGCACCCGTGCAGCGGCTCGAGGTCATTTCCAGGTACTTAAATGGGCCCGGTCCAACGGCTGCCGGTGGGACGAAAACACATTAACCGGTGCGGCCATGGCTGGTCGTTCAGACATACTGCAGTGGGCGCGAGCAGGTGGCTGCTCATGAAGTGATAGACCTTGCGTTTTGTCTGACAGCTGACACATGCTGCGGTTGAGGTGTTGTTCCGTGTTGTGTGAGGTTCCTCACCCTGGTTGGGGTTAGTTCTCTCCCCAAACCTGATTTGGAGAATACCAAAACTGTTACCGGGTGAGAAATCCTATGGCGTTTGCATAAAACGAAAAGCGTGCAGAAACATAACCAGATTCCGCCGGTTTTGGGTTAAGGAGCCCCGGCCTTCAGAAACCGTTTTCGCCAAGACGTGCTACCTCTATCCCAGCACGCGTTAGCTTTCGTTACGACGATGTGAAGGAGTAGGCAAAGCAAAACGGTTGTCCGTCGAGCGCGTAGAAAGAAAGCAACTTGAGGCTGTATTTTTTTTATTGTTTGGGTAATGAGTTTGGGCAAAGAGTTTGTATAGCTCAATGTCGCTATCAGTAGTGGTCGTTCCTACGGGGCGTGGTATCGCGGACATATGTCGTAATTACTAAAGCAGGCAGCAGCAGCGGCACCAGCATCAGTAGTGATTTACTAGTTGGGCTACGGAGTGTACTGCCTCGTTGTGAGGGTGGTTGTGATTGTGGGGTGAGGGATGATGTTTAACCGTCAGATCTCTGTGGACGCTTGGGCCATCCATGCATGTATTCCTTTGTTGTGTCGAGGGGAATGCGGGTACATCAGAATAGGGGGGTGCCGCGTTCAGTATTCCTCTGTCGCTTTAACATACAACGTAAAACCTTCGTTGATCCGTTTGCGGCTGTCTGTCTAGATTTTTCTGTTCTTGTCGTTGCGTTGCGTGCAATTTGTTGTTCTATTTTACCGTTTCCTTGATTTAACATTCCTTCATGCGTCAATTGCTTCCATGCTAGGTAAACGTTCTGGATACAACGGTATTTGTTTTGGTTTTGTTTTGGTCTACTTTGGTTTCGTGACCCTTTTCCTTTCCTCGTTCTATTTTCGTATTGTCACTGGAGGAGGGGGGGGCGATGATAGCGCTATTGACGCCTGCGTATCCAAACAGTAGTGTATGGCGGTGGCAGCTCACGTGGCAGGGTTTTCGGGCGTATTTGGAGTCGTTTCTGGCTGCTGCAAATGGTTTTCACTATGTTCGTGTTTTTATATTCATTTTTCCTCGTGCTTAGAGTTTATCCTTGCGGCCGTTCTCGCTACGTTTCATGTCAATTGTGTTTGGTTTTAGTTTCATTGATATGGCTTTCCTTTTTCCATAATTTGTTTTGCTGTCGCGCGTTGTACGCATGGTATACGCTTTGCTAACTTGACTATGCCTTACTTGTGGTATGAAGCACGTTCTTATGGCACTGCAGTGTATTATCGCCTCACCGGATTTGCGACGCGGTGTGGCCGTCGCGTAGTATGTGATCTCAAAGCTTGTATCTCTTTTGGATTAAGAATAATCGAGGTTCTAGATATCGGGGGATTGGAATAACGGTTTAGCGTGAAAGAATCACGCACGAATATGGTATACTTGTCTCATGGTGTTCTGGGGTTGACGTTTGGTTTCGTTTTAGTTGTGGTGCTTGATGGGGGCGACCCTCCACTCTCTGTTTCAGGGGCTACGCACGATTATAACGTGTTAATAGAGCGAATCAGCACTACGCCCAGTTTGACGTTGTTGTGGAGGCCTTGTGATCACGTATGCTAGGAAAGCGCAGGTCTACCCGGCCCCCTACCCTGAAACCACCAGGCGAGGCGAGACAACTGTATAGGTTCCCCCACGAATGCTGCACCAGACCGAGCGTAGGGGGCCGGGGGGGGCGGATGGTCGATTCTTGTCCGAGCTAACGTCAACGAAGGCATTTCAATCAAGAGTCAACGGTTCACGGGGGGGGGGGGGGGTCATACGATCGTCACTGAAACCATGGCAGCGCATGCTGGCGAGGTCCAATGTGGCGGCGATAACGCCTCGCTTCGCGTCCGTGTATCGGTCTTCTTCCGTGTGTGTTTTGCGAAAGAAATCACCACCCCCACGTAATTAGAATCATGTATCATACAATATAGTTATCCTAATTGTATGTGCAGCTACGATTTGCAGCTATTGGGCCTCACGCACTCCAATTTCCAGCGGAACATCCGTGTGTGTCATCCTTCTTACGTATGCGTCTACCGTACACGGCCTAAACCACGGCCTCCATTTCCTTAGATGTACCTCGTGAGGCTGAACGTCGTCACAACTTTTACGGTTGGCTGTTTTTGGTTGCCCCCAACCACACTGACAGTTGTGTACCCTTGCATCAATTGCAACATCGTTAATTTCCATCGCGACTCGACCGATGTATAACATACTGAGTGAAAGACATTTTCTTGTGACGAGCCTCTCGCCAAAAGGGCAAGGCGAAGCATGTCATGTATTAATTATATAACAACGACTGTAGCTGTAGAGCACTTCACCTAAAACTTGATGGTTAATCTCATCACGACGGGACTTAATGCGGGGTTTAGATTTCTCGCGACACATTGAACTCGCCCAACTCGTAATTGCAACACTACCAACGAACCCCGGACCCGAAATCTGAAGGTCCCTATCCAAACGACCCATATGCAACATGGACCGTATGTGCACGCTCTCCATGAGTCATAGCACTCAGGGTATAAAGCTGTGCCGCGTCACGTGCAGTATTCGACGTTACTCGTGGGTGTTTTATAGCTTTTAGGTCTGCTCTCCTGTTCGACATGTTGTTCTGGAAGCAGTAACAACACACCCGCTGTTCGGCGAAATGTGCTGCACAATTTGTTAGGTTGTTCACGGGTATAGGTTAAAACAGCACGGGTCGGGTCGGGTCTGGTCCGGTCTAGTGCTAGGGTGAGCCGACCTGAGCCATGGGCTTTTTGGACCTCTCCTAAACCGACCCGACCCGTCCCGAACCGACCGGTAAGATAGAGACCACCTCCTGACACGACCAGCAGGTATAACACTCTCCGGAACCGACCCGACCCGACCGGACCGGTAAGATAGAAGCCACCGCCTGACACGACCAGAGGGTATGATAAGGTCTCGTGACCTGTGAAGAGCCCTGATAATGTTGAGATTATTCTCAAGTTTTTTATTTTGACGGGCGGGACGGGCTGTGTGTTCTTCTTTCCGTGCATGATTACACGCCCTTTGCTGAGCAGAGGTTCGGCCAACTCGAGACGGCACGTTCCCAATCAGCATATTGTATTGCATCTGGGCTATGCTGTTGAGACTATAGCAGAAACATGACATCTCATATTTCAGTGGTTTATTCGTATTTCGCCTCCGTAGTGATGATGGCGATGGTAGTGTCGCATTACATCTTCATGACTATGCCGGTCTCAGCGGGGAGTCGGCCCTACCGTGCGCCACCCTACCGCCCGCGGCACCGCGACCGCCTCGCCTCCGCACCATTAAGCAGCTCTCGGTGACCCCCGCGAAAGAATAGCTTTCCCATACCCCACTGGACGAGCGTGGACAATATAGAGAGGCGCCCGGACGGGGACAGTTCGGTGTTTCCCTGTGAAGGGTGCTGACGCACAGGAACAGAGGGGCTTTCAACCTTTTTTCTAGGCATTCCCCCCCCCAGGATATTTGATTTCATATGGCTGTTTTTATGTTTTTTATCGATGGCGTTTGTTTTCGGGAATGGTACTCTATCACGCCCCCCTCCCCCTCTCCCCGGTATTTTGGCTCTGACGTTGACCGATGGAATCACAGCCCTGAAGTCGGCGCTTTGAGCTCACACCGCCGTCCGAGGTTTGTTTCAGTTTAACGGATCTATTCAAAACTTATTTTTAGCTTTTCGTATTACATGGGGTTTTGTATTAACAGGGTTTGCGTTTTTATTGTGAGGCGCCCACTACAGTACAGTACTGCTGAACTGCTGCGTTGTGCGTGCTGAATGGGACGCTCGAGTGGCGGGTGTGTCGTTGGATTGGTGCGTGGTTGCGTAGGTGGTGGGTGGGTGGGTGGGCTGGTTGACTAGTGAATGATTGGTGTTTGTTTATTTTTGCGTTTGCTAAAAGTGTTTTCGTCGCAGCAGGTGGTGACCCTATCATGTGTTTTCCTATATACATCTGTAGTTCCACAATTACAAAAGTTCTTACCCCCGATCACGAGTTATATACCCAACATCGCCACAAGAAATGTTGTACGGGATGGGTAGCGGAAGTATAGGGTTTTCGTAACAAGGATGAACCATGAAATGCCCCGTCTTCTACATTTTCATGGTATCCTCTATAATTCGTGTTTTTTTTAACTCTACTGAGCAAGCTGGGCAGTTGCACAGGACATGGCTTGATACGCGACTATTTTAAAGCCCGGGACAATCCAGTAGCCTTTGGCGCGTGTCTGGATTATTATCTAGGATACAGTATAGAAATCGCGGAATATTTTACAACTTGACTTTAGTATGGTCCACCAACTTTTCAAAAAAAACAAAACGCCTATTTTTTCCCAGAAAAAGCTCATATGGGTCGGGTCGGGGTCAGGGTTGGGGTTAGGGTTAGCGTTAGGGTCTAAAGTAGTGTTTTCAGCGTTTTTCGATATATCCCCTCTCGTAACACTGGAACCACACGCGGGCCAAGACCAATTCCCCGATTTTTATGCTGTATCCTAGATAATAATCCAGAATTGTGCCAAAGGCGGCTCGGACAACCAGGAAGCTGAGAGCTGTCGCAGACCGCTGGTGAGCGAGTCCGTTGTCGATACCCGTGGTTGGATAGGCGTCAACCATATAGCTCCGTTTCAAGGAAACACACGCATGAGGTGCACACGGTGGGTGATGTCATCCGACTGACTTACAGGTTAAAAATATTTCTCCATGCCTCTAGGCACCCCGAGCTGGGGTCATGGTCTGTGTATACCACCCGATGTCGGCGATGTTCGGAGGGCGCGAGATACCCCGAGGCAATATCCAGAATAACCCTTCTGAACTCGCAGGTTCATGAAGCTCCCCCGAGAGGCACACTCCGCCATAGATGGTTATTAATTACTTTAAGTTACCTGCGGTAGGCACGTTACAGATACCCGAGAAGCTGCGAGTTGAGGACGACCGTCGCGGTTTAAACGTTGAGTCCAGCCGCCGATTCCGTTCAGAGACAGTCGCCTCTATCTGATACAATCGGAAAATAAATATCACAGACAACGCTGACCAATCTCCATGCAGGGTGTCACAGGCAGGAAAGGGCGGGCAGCATTCGAACTCCCAAACCAGAGACCCCCCCAAGAACAAACCTGGACAACATAAATCAGCTACTATAGCGGGCAGTATACACGACCTATCGCAGCATCATCCACTCTTCTATCGAGCGAGGCAAACAGCGGCTGCTTGTAAGACGAGCCGGCAACCCGCTTGCTAATGAAACAGTCCGAACCGCGCCATAATTATTCCCCTACACCTGCATATACCTTGTCAGTACGCAGGGCATCATTTATGGGTTGTCCTGGCGTCCAGACATGCATGGTCATTGGGTTGTTGTCCGCACCAAAACCAGAAAGCTGGAAGATTTAGTGTCGTTCACGAGAAATACGGCCCCATCGGTTCGAAGACAGGCCAACCGTTTAACTTTACCCAAGTCCTCAACTCTTTGACGCCCGTCATATCAGCCTGCCGACGGGTACTGCTATCCCATGGGCAACCTTCCGCTCGAAGCCACTGCAATATATCCAAACGCCTCGCCCTGGCTGCGCTGGCGCACGTGCGTTGGTCCCAAGGGCAGCCGTTACTGCGTGCCCATTTCAAGACCTCAAAATGGCCACTACCGGCCGCCTCGTGGCATGTAAAGTGGTCCCAAGGGCAGTCGTTTTCTCTCGCCCACTGCAACATGTCAAGACGGCCTGCGGTGGCTGCACCGGTACACGTCATCTTGCTCCAGGGGCAACCGTTCCATCGTGCCCATTTAAGCATATCAAAATGCCCGCGAAAAGCTGCCTTGTCACATGTGTCACTGTCCCACGGGCAGCCGTGTGCTCGGGACCACTGCAGTATATCTAGGCGGTTTGCTTCTGCTGCATTACTGCGCGTGTCTTCATCCCAGGTGCAGCCGTTAGACCATGCCCATTTGAGTATACCAAAAAGCCCTTGCCTGGCTGCCTCACTACATGTACTGCCATCCCATGGGCAGCCTTGCGACCGAGCCCACCGCAGTATATCTCGGCGATTTTCTTCTACTGCACCAGTGCACGTGTCTTCATCCCAGGGGCAGCCATTATCTCGCGCCCATTTAAGCAAAATGAAATGACCTCTGCTCGCTGCCTCGCTACACACAAGACTATCCCATGGGCAACCGTTACCTCGAGCCCATTGAAGAACTCCCAGCTGATCGCCCATTGCAGCCCACTGGCATATGTCGTGACCGATCCAGTCGGGATACCCAACCTGCATACATTCGAGAATGTGAAGGTGCCCCTTAGCAGCTGACACGCTGACGGCGTGTCTACGTAAGTGGTAGCCGTGAGCCACCATCCACGCTATCGTATCTAGGTGCCCGTTTTGGATAGCCCCGTCACATGCAGACCCGGACCAGGGGAACCCCTGCGCCGTCGCCCACTGAATTAGCTCAAGGTGCCCCCCTTTGGCAGCCCCGGAAATCGTGTCCAATGTCCACCGGGCACCGTTTGCCATCGCCCACTGGAGCACCTCGAGGTGACCTCCCGCGGCTGCAACGACGGCCGATTCAGAGTGCCATGGGCACCCGTGGGCTCTTGCCCACTGCAGTAGCTCCAGGCGCCCTCCCCTGGCAGCTTCGTATGTCGTGCTATCGTCCCACTCTGCACCGTTCGCCCTCGCCCACTGAAGCATCTCCAGGTGCCCTCCAGACGCCGCACTCTCGCACGTGCGATGGTCCCAACTGCAGCCATGATCTCGCGCCCACTGGGAATGTCGAGGCGTCCTCCCCGAGCAGCATTCGAACACGTCTCGGCGTCCCAAGGACAGCCTTCCGAACGTGCCCGCTGCAGCATTTCGAGATTGCCTGAGCTGGCAGCCCCACAGCAAGTGTCGCCGTCCCAGGGGCAGTCGTGAGCTCGTGCCCACTGCAGAAGTTGCATGTTTCCCCCCTCCGCAGCCGCTCCGCAAAGCAGCCTACTCCAACCAACGTTCCGGCCGAGTGCCCATTGGATAATGTCGAGGTCCCCGCCAGCGGCAGCTTTGAAACAAGCGCGCGAGGGCAACCCACAACCGGTTGAGTACGCATATTGCACAACCTCAATACCGCAGCATTCCACGATGCGTTCGCATAACGTCGTGCTCTTTCCAAGGCCTCCATCTAAACACCACTGCAGTTGAGATATAGAGGTGTCGACAGTTACGGCTTGCGTTGTCTTCGGCAGATCCCTCCACGCGTCTCTCCAATCCCTTGATACACCCGCAAAAAATGCATGCTGGTTGGACAGCAGTACTGCCAGCGAGTTCATGACATCTGGGTTGGTAGAAAGCGAAAATTCCACTGCAGAAGTTTCCATCTTGATAGCACCGGTACCCGGCATGGTGTTGCTGTTTCTGCACGTTGAAGGGTCGGCAGCCGTTGGAAATAGTTAATTTACTTTTCAGGGGCGTAAATATTGAAGCTAAAACGACTAGCACAAGAGTTCACGGACGGTGCAATCCAACAACCTATCACGTTTACTTAGAACAATCGGCTTCCGATAACAAACCCAGGAAGAAGCGAAGCTTACTAATGTCCCATTCTCGCCCGATGCTTGGTTGTTGACAAGGTCACATTTCAAAGGGTTTTAGTAGCGCCAGGATCTCATCGCGGGCGCAAAATTACAGAAATCTCGAGCCGGGATCATCTAGCGCTACAGGAACGAGACAAAACTGTCCAGATATTTCAATATTATCATGTATTTATTCCGTTAGAGTCGTACAGCCGACACCATGCGGCCGATCGCCGTCGGTGGTCATACTAGCTGCAAACAAACAAAAGACAAATTCTATCTTGTACACCGCAGTAGGCATGCCATATTTAAATGCAATCTGCTAAGCTCTACAGGATATCTACCTTCCACCCTTTTCGGAAGGTTCTCCGGTTGCGAGATTGAGAGGCGGGCTAACCGTGGTCTTGGAGGGCTTGCTGTCGCTCATGACGATGATCAAGAACTCGCCCTACAGCAGCAGCCACAGCAGCACCAACAGCAGCAGTGTAAGTAACAACGCTTGTCGTTAAAGGCGTTGTAAAATACAGGAGGAAAAGGAACACGGGAACTACATGCTTTCCAAGAGAGAATAAAATAACTATCGATGCGATAGATAAAACGACAGCCACGGACGGCACGCGGCGGCAGAGGTAGGTATCAGGGAGAGGGACGTCTAGAAGAGGGCTAATAAAAACCACGGAAAAGAGGCAACTTTCATTAATCTCCGATTCGAGGGTACAGGAACAGAGACCAAACCAAAGAGGGATGCGGCGTAAACACCTGTGCCTCGTACGAGGTACTATTTTACGTCGTTCTTAGCTCGGAATCTACACGTTCTACTTTATAAAAATAGCACTTATACGTATACTATGGAAGAAGAGACGGCCCTCGCATCCCCAACATATTACCAAGTGTGCACCGTAGATGCGGGCAATACTCGGCTGACAGCGAAACATTTCCAGGTACCGTACTCGGATGAATGTGGACCATTGAAGAGGTAAGAAGAAGTCGCGAAAAGGTCATAGCGTCGGGCAGACAAACTTCGCCCATGCGCATGTTCTGCACCCCTCGAAACGCCTTTATTCGAGATGGGGGTATGTTTCTGAACAGATCGAGCCCCAACCTGGTTAACGACGCCACGAGCAGCAACTAACAAAATTCAAGTAATACAAGGGTATCAGCAAAGTCGTCCTGGTTCATACCGAAGCTTAGTAAGCGGCCTGTCGGCTGGTGGTCGTTGGGCACATGGAACGGTAGTGTTGCACTTAATGTTTCCGACGTTCTTGAATTGAGGAAACCTCTACGCTACCCAAGATATAGCCAACACAACATTGAACGAGCAACCGAATTAACAACCTCCTGTCCAAATTTTTCAAACAAAAAAATTGGGAGACACAAGCTACGATAAGGGTGCACCTTCATTTTCGTAAGGTTCCCCAATCGGGGTGCCCTCTGCCTCATCCAAACCCCAACCTCAAAAACACTGTGAGCCTGGCCCGATGAACCATGGCCTAGTTACACAACCATTTATTTTGCGAAGCAAGAACGAAATCCTGACGATTTTGAGTTTAGGAGCTCGTTCAGAACATATGTTAGCCAAACCTGCTGTCGCTATCGTAGCAGGCGTCGGTAAATGTATCAATTTACGTTCCCCGCCACTCAGACACAAGCTGACCAAAACGTGATACTACCGCCACCGTCGCACGCGGCATGATTATTCTCAAATATGAATATGTGTGCTGCCACATGCTCTGAGATAACCTGCTGCAAATCCTACGAACCCGCTTCGGTAGGAGTGACTACACGGCTCGTTGAATGGAATCTCGTTCCTTTCCGAGATCAAAGATCTGACCAACATAATAAATCTGACAAATGTATATCGGTGTTCGGTACAGAGAACTAAACCCAGCTCCACACATGTCAGATAAGATTAAAGCTGCCGCAATCCGCCCAAACGTCGGTGACAATCAAAGTTCCACGCAGGCTAGTCTTTCGGTTAAAGAGAGGTGCGGAGAGGCCATCCGGACTCTATTTCGAGAGTCCATCTAGGTGATCGCAAGGACAGTACGCGACATGTGTTCATCATTTGGTAGTTCAGAATTTCAGAATAATATATTTCTTGAAAAATATGAATTCACAGCTAAGCATTTGTGCTCAGTGAGGAACGCTACTCTAAATAATATACAACAGCCGTTAAAAGCCTACGCTCAACGTCGAGATCGCAACTAGCTGCGACCCTGAGCCAACATAGGAGTTTCTTAACTACTGTCGCTTATTATTTACCAGGACTAATGAAGCAGTCGATGAAGGGACAGCATGGTACAATGTATTGTACAGAAGACGTGTCCACGCAGCGTTGCCTCCGCGCTAAGACGCAGACAATATGTGGCTACGGAATTAACCAATAGGATCTACGCAAACTATAGGCTGCTCTCTCGCCCACACGACTCCTTGCCTTCCAAAGTGACGGCAACGAACATTAACAATGCGTGTTGTTCTAATAGAACATATGTTTACTCTAATTTTCCATAGTATATTTCGCAATCACTCCCGCGGTAACGTACGCATTGTGAGGGATTCGCCTGTCAAAGACCGATGTTGCTGGAGCAGTATGTAGGATTGGTTGGAAGGAAGGGAGGAGAGATGCCATGTTTTACATCAGGGCAGCTCTTGGAACCACCACAGACGCAGAGGGCTTTGACCTACTGATACGTTCGTGGCGGGCAAGCGAATCACGTACAGAGAGCATTTTTCGTTTCAGTACATCGTTTATTGTAGGGCATGCAATGGTAGGGCGTACCTTGGCCAGCCGCCGCAAAAGACGGGCCTCCACGAAGAACACGCGCTGTACCCTTCGCTGCCGCCGGAAATCAAAGAACAAATTGGTACCAGGGTACTACTGTAAGTACTGCATGTGCAGCCTTTGTCAGTTTCACACTGCCTGCAGGTAGCATAGACTAGAGGATTGAAAGAGGAACCACAATAGCCGGTTATTCACCTCGTACCGTAGAGTTGTTTTATGTATCTGGCGAACTCGGGCCTCAAAGCCAGAGTACCAATAGGGATGTCGCTAGTAAGGTTGCCCGCAGGGTCCCCCGCGCGGTTCAGGGTACGAGAATAGTATAATTGTCGTTGTCGGTGTGCTTCTGAAGCTCGAAATATTTAGCAGACCCTGTCTCTAGACGTTTTCAGATCGTCTGGCACTTCGGTCTCACCCACGGTCCGCCTCGTCCACCACATGTTGTATTGTCGCGACTTCGCCGGTATCGGTCTCGACCGTGCTCGCAACGTGTCCGACACGCGGGGGGTGATATAAGCTCATGGTTTCCAGACCTTGCTACGCTAACACCTCTATTTAATCCCGTACATGGTACTACCGCCAATAGAACTAATTTCAACATCGCGTCATTAAGCAATCACGGGGGGATGGTCTAAGAAGTATTTTGGTTTTGCTGTCCCCCGAGATGTGGCTGTTCCACTCAACTCTCCTACTCGTAGACGAATCTCCCCACATCAAACCTGAAAGACGGCATACACCTTCTGCACGACTGCGGCAGTGATATACCGTCGATACATTGGTATTCCGGCTGGTATCTCGCAAATTCGGAGTGGCATCATTATTATAATTCTAGAGCGCCTGGCGCGCATCGCCTGCCAGCGCATTTTGAGGCGTGCTCTAGGATAGAGGCGGAACTGGTTTTCCCTGAGGCTGCTCACTTCAGGAGCTCTGAACTTCGCCCACATATTTGTTTTGAATCAACCAATAGGGAAACTCGATTAAAAAACCCACGACTCACGTATACAACACAATCATAGTGCATAAGAAGAATGACACCCTGACGATTTGGGGTTAAGCAACTCCGTCATTCAGTAAAAAAAGCAAAATGTGCTACCTCTATCGTAGCACTCGTCTATCGCTTTGATCATACGAATACAGGTTGGTATACACTCTACTGTTGTTCCGTGCTGCATCAATGTACCCGCGGGCATGACTGAAGGGTTGTCTGAAGCATACATGTATTGTAATATCACGCTGAACGGCTCAGCAGGTAGTGTCGCATGGAGAGCAAGAAGCTAGGTTTGTTCGTACACCCAATGTCGGCCTCCGCTAACGAAGTGTCCAAGGAACAAAATGTGGTGTT
Organism: Costaria costata; assembly: GCA_036873775.1. Lineage (NCBI taxonomy): Eukaryota > Phaeophyceae > Laminariales > Agaraceae > Costaria > Costaria costata. The sequence goes on along the minus strand of JAYJME010000470.1, from coordinate 5,193 downwards.
TGGTGCCTATGTTGAGAAGTTGGGATGCCGGGATCGGGGATCGGAGGTCACAGTGCAGTGTAAATATACAGGGAACCTGGACCCCGAAACCCAGTAGCATATTTGTAGTATGCGACGAGCGCATAGACCAGCACACCCACGCTGACCATGAGCGAGTCAGAGGGGAGTATTGCTGGAAAAGCAACCAGGAATCAGGTAGTCGCATCGTTAGTCAACCAAGACTGACTTTTCAGCTGGAGAGGAAGAACATGTGCGACTGCATGTGGGTATTTGAGAGGTAGAGACTCGTGTCTGAGGGGCACACGGGTGACCAGGAACAAACTGTGGACGTACGCTTGTGGAAACCGAACAAGGTTCGTTGGTCGAGGTCGTCCGTTAGGACCGACGGCAATGCCGTTGCCTTTAGGTTGGAGTTGACGTCATGCTTTCTGATGATTCCGACCACGCCACCCTCTCGTCACGTCGTTGTGGCAAGTATGTAGGAGTTGATAGGTTCATACCTTTTGCGAACCTGTGGAGTGAGTAGCGGAGTCAGGTCTTTATCACAAAATATAATCGCCCTGCACTCGTTGTGTATCGGAGAAGAAGCGACCACGCTCGCGGCGGGAGAATGCAAATCGGGACCGCGCTCGTGACCAGTTGATACTTATCGGAAGGAGTGATCCAAAGACAAGGGACGTGAAGGGCCGCCGCGTAAAGGTCGTTGGGGATACAAAACAACGGTATGAGGGTTCGAGAAGGGTGCAGCGCAGACTGACTAAAGATGGACGAGAAGAGAAAGAGAACCAGACAGACCCAGGGGGGTGGGTTAAGAGACGATAAGTTCAGTAGTGTGCTGCAACAGTAGTCTCAAAATACCTCAGGGTTGGAGGACTTGGATGGTACGGTACTATTCGGAGGCTTTGTCATCTCAGACGACTGAAGGCGGTAATAGATCGGCGATGTACATTATCCATCTTAATATTGTGCACCGATAATTTATAACCACAGTGTGACCACGAAAGCACCATGGCCTCACCATGGTGTGACCATGACGCCACAATGGCGTCGCCATGGTGTCACCACGAGTCACCATAGCGTCTCCGGGGGGACACCGTGGTGAGTTACCGTAACACCGCAACTACCGTGACTCATGCTGACGCTGTGGTGACACCATGGAGACCCCGTCATGGCTCCCAGTCACACCGTGGTGACCCCGTCATGACCCGCGGTGACTCGTGGTGACTCCTGGTGACACCATGGTGACCCGTGGTGACAACGGGGTGATACCGTGGTGAGATCCTGGTGACATCATGCTGACACGTTGCTGACTCGTGGTGAAACTGTGGTGACTCATGGTGACTCGTGGTGACACCGTGGGGACACCGTGGTGACTCATGTTGTCACGGTGGTGATACTGGCGTGAATCATGGTGACAGCGTCCAAACAGTGGCTCATGTAGACACCGTGGTCACACCGTGGGGACACCGTGGTGACACCGTGGTGACACCGTGGTGACTCGTGTGTACTCGTGGTGACTCGTGGTGAAACCATGGTTGCCCGTGGTGACACCGTGGTGCCTCGTGGTGACTCGTGATGACACCCACGTGATTCATGGTGACCCCGTGGTGACTTGTGATGACACCATGATATCACAATGGTATCACGACAGTGTCACCACGACGTCAACCCGAGTGACCACGGGGTGACACGACGGTGTCACCACGAGTCACCAGGAATCCCCACTTGACACGACGGTGTCACTACTGTGTCACAACGAGTCATCATGGTGTCACCACGGTGTCACCACGGCGTCTCCGTGGTGTCACCAAGGTGTCACCACGGTGTCACCACGGTACGACGGTGTCTTCATGGTGTCACCAAGGTGTCACCACGGTGTCTACATGAGTCACCACGGTGTCAACACGAGTAGCTACGGTGTAACCATGGTGTCACCATGAAGATACTGTTCATCCCACTAATAGATAAGAATCCGGCTGATATAATATGTGGGAGGTAGAGACGGCGGATGTGTGCGTGAGATGCAGGGGAGGTTGGGGAAGGCTACGATAAATGTATCAGGTCGAGGGAAACCTCTTTTTTTCCTTCGTCCCAGAAACGCTATAAGAACAATGAAATTCGAAAGATAATCAATACCAGGTATATGCTAGGTTTGTTCGTACACGCAGTATCGGCCTCCGCCAACAGAGTGTCCAAGGAGCAAAATGTGTTTTTTTGAACCTATAGATAATTGAGTATGCCGGGGCCGGGGATCGGGGGTCTGCTGCGGTCGATGCCGTTGCTACAACATCAACAGTGCACGACGAGTGCTGTGGCATCTCTAGACTTCTATTGTACGTATTACACGTTGCACGAATGGAGTAGTACCGTTGGGTATGACCTACGGATGGTCGATACACCATACCGGCGGTGCCCTGTACTTATATCACAGGCACTACGTCGCTGTTGCCGCTGCATGTTACTACTGCCGTAAACAAATTAGAACGAGCCAACACGAGGCCCTTACCGTGGCGGCCCCAACTACGGAGGGACTCCGTTGGAGAGGCGTGAAGCGTCCGACGAATTCATACGCCGTCCACCAACAAGTAAACGTCGACCACCATAAACGTCACCACAGAAATTTCATGTTGCAGATAACATGCTACCGATGTTCTTAGCCACATCTGTACTATTTCATTTGGGGTAATGATAAACGCGCCGCCAGAGGCACTCTAGTTAACGACGCCCCCGCTCGGCACTTCATCTTATTTCGGTCCCATAGTTGGGGGCACAATTGGCTAAATATGCCGCCGGAATACAAAACGTGATAACACGCGCGATTACAGCGACCGTAGTGCACTGGACCTGTCTTGGGATTGTTTACGGCATTTGCTGCTATGGTGTGTGCAGCGGCTCCGCCGGTCATCGCTTCTCGCCCGACATTTCGACGGGTTCGTGTTGTCGATAAGCAGCACCTCCCCAGGCACAAGGGTTTTGGGGGCACATCAAGATCAAGTGCCTCCAAAATTTTTTACATAGAGCCCGACACCACGAGCGAACCCGAAGACCGTAGGACACAAGACCGGTCTGGGGATTGTCCATGTCGTGTGATGCTGTGGTGTGTGAAGTAGTTTCACCGGCAATATATATGTTTTTCTCCCGAGTACTCACTGACGTTTCGAGCGCGAAACACTCGTACACAACGACCTCCTGACAGGATATTTGAGTCTGTTTGAGAGGAGAAATATATTTACGTGGCAACGAGGCCCAGTAGAATGTATTTCACCAGCTACATCGGACTAGGTGTTACTGTTTGAAGTAGACTTCATCACAGTCCAAACGGGGATTAACCTATTTTACAACTATGCGCGAATGAGATAATGTCCCCGTGAACAATGGCACTTATTTCGCAGGTATTATAATTCATGCATACGCGACATAAATTATATGCCCGTGCAGAATGGTACCTACTTTACAGGTACAGTATACGCGACTGAAGCTGGAAGCAAATGGAACACTTACTATTTATTCAATGCGTATAATACCTGGTGGGGAGTTCAGCGAAAAGCTACCGGTATCTTGGTAAGCAATCCTCGTATTCCGTATAGGCCCGCAAACAAGAAAATGCTTACATGAAAGTAAGGCTCACGTTTGGGCGGACGTTAAGAAAAATGGACTAAGAAATCGTGCTCAGCGGCGAGCGCTACACTAAATCCTTTACAATCGCCTATGCCCACGGCTGTTCAAGGGTGGTGTCCCCGTTAGAATATGATGCCTACACCAAATAGAGGTTTTTGGTTGGTAGGCGTATACTGTACACCTGGTACCTAGTATCTCAGCACGCGAACGAGCTCCAGGATGTTCTCTACAGTACCTACTCTATTGGGAACACTAATCCGTCTGCATATCGGGCGAGAAACGATGACAGGTGGAACTGCCGCATCCACCACAGCAGCGGCAGGTGCATAGACAACCCTCATACGTACAGGTCTACTCCTTACTGTAGTATCCTACGGTCGTCGTCATCACTCGTGGTGGCGTGTTTCAAGTAGCCTATACTCGGAGGCACTATTAGTTTGATGTGCCTCCAAACAAGGGCTGGATAGATCCTGAATATCGATCCTGAATATCGGCAAAACGAGCCCGTCTGTGTGTCGGGCGAGAAGCGATGACCGGCGGAACTACTGCATCCACCACAGCAGCAAATGCCGTAGAACACGCCCAGAGAGGCCTGGTATCCAACGGTCGCTGTCATCGCGCGTGGTATCATACTTTATATTCCAGGGGCACTGTTGGCTTATTATGTCGCCAATACCGGGGGCGCAATAGCCTTAAGCCAACTCCGGAGGCCTCGTTAGCTTAAGTGCCCCCGGGCGATCATCTAATTAATATGACAGGCGCACTCTCAGTGGCAGTGTACTCTGTCGCTTCGACAGTACGAAACACACCTCCGGATCATTGCGGATCGAAGCGGGACAGGCGGCGGGCGCAAGCCCCTCTCGGCGAAGCTACGAGTACGCTTCGTACGTGCCTGGTATCAGGGGTGGTATTAGAGCAACCCGTAGCTAAGTAATAACCTATCGGGAATATCCCGCTTTCGCCTTTCGATATCACCCACAGGTTAAAACGGAAGCACGGGGATGGCATTAACCGTGCTGTAGGTTGTAGCGCGAATGTTGTTGAATTGTTTCCATCGACTGTGGAGGTGCTTTTGCTCGTTGGCCGGCCGATTCATATGAAACAGCGTTGACCGGCCGATTCATAACCTCATCACCGAATATGACCGGCACCTAGGTTACAGCCATCCCTGCCTGGCACCTGGTATGGTATGGTCCATGCAAAACAATGTTTCCGTTCAAATTTCGGCTTCATGATTTTAAAGTACGACGCATCAAAAACCAAAACAACCTCAGCCATGACCACCACAGCCGTGATCATCAAGGCTACGAGAATAGGACGCAGTCGAGAAAACTTAAAAATACCAAGACTAAAACGAAGTAAATTGTAGGCGGTAAGCCAAAAATGCTTGTCAAAATCAGGCCAAAATGAGTCAAACGTCGACAATTTTGCGTAAAAGCAAAATGTCTCTCACACTTTTGAATTCTTCGAAAAACCAAGTTGCGGTACGTACACCGTTAGACACCGTTGAGGCTGTTTACTATGCGGTCCGATTTTGAGCTTCAGATTTATATTTTTCGATCTCAAAAATGAAAG
>JAYJME010000469.1:0-22827 GCA_036873775.1 Costaria costata | reverse complement strand
TATTTCTCCGTGGGGCATGTTTATATAGCTTTTAGTGTACAGGTTCTTATCCGGGCATTTCAATTGAGGCTGAAGTTCTTAACTGCCAAGTTCTTAAGTGGTGGCGCCATCTGTATTTCGAGAGAGCGCTACATATTTTTTTTGCGCACCCCAAATAAGACCCCCCCCCCGATATATAGTCTTTTTTTTTCGAAGAAAAAAAAGGCTCGCTCAGCCCGCTAATGAGAAAGTGACTTTGGGTTCGGGGCTGCCTTTCTTAAAAAAGATAAACACGTGGCCACATCAATGACCGCGAGCAGGCCAACATTTGGGTCAGAATCCAAAAAATAATGTTTCCCTCTCATATACGAGACAAGAGTTTTTTGCTCTCATATTTCCTGTTGTCGATGAGCGGAACTGTGACTACCGGAAAGGTTCGCCTTGTGGACGAGTATGTTTCCGACCAGATCGATAGTGTGGCGGCGTTGACGACGGAGATTTCTAATCGGGTGACGGCGGTTGAGCTGGAGATTGAGCCCGTGGTGGAAGTCCTCGCGACGATTGAGGACCTCGTGCAAGACGTCTCGGCCCTGGGAGGTACCGAAGACGCGATAATATCTGCCACAACGGCGGTGTCTAATCGGGTGACGGCCGTGGAGACAGACTTGGCCAACCTCAACTCAACGGCTTACGTTAGCGGGGGGGAATTGGTGATAAACAACGACGATGGCAACAGCACAATTTTCAGCTATGGGGGCCGCTCTAATATCATTACATGTTCAGGAACCACGTCATTTCGTTATGGAAGCGAAGATTCTTTAGCATATTATAACTCGAGCGGATTTCAGGTCTTGGACGGTGTTCACAGATTTAATGTCGCTGATTCACTTTCAGACCTGATTAACAAGATGTCGGCCGTCGAACAAAGACTCAGCGACATCGAAGAAAACTTCATCGACACACGGGCAACTATCTTGTTGCAGAACCAATACTCTGGCAAATTCATGAACTCCGACGGCAATGTAAATACCACCCAAACTAACACACACGCACACTATACTATTATGCACGATAGGTAGGTAGCCTTGTTACGTACGGGTGTGAAAACAACCCGTCAATAGAAAAAGAAACAGACGGCTTTTGCTGTTTGTTGTATTCGTGGCCGCCGTATTTTTAGCGATTGGAATTCACCAGTATCAGAACCCCCGTAAAAATATGTATTGGTTGTCCTTACTTCTGCTGCCTGTGAAGGGCCGGAAGGGAGTTGGGTGTTGCGTATGTATTGGTTGTCCTTACTTCTGCTGCCTGTGAAGGGCCGGATGTATTGGTTGTCCTTACTTCTGCTGCCTGTGAAGGGCCGGAATGGAGTTGGGTGTTGCGTATGTATTGGTTGTCCTTACTTCTGCTGCCTGTAAACAGTTTCACTCATCTCTCACTAACTTGTCGCTGCTTTCAAAACTGAACGTGAGACTTCGTCGATTTCTGCCGGCAGACATCGCGGCGAAGGCATGCTCCCCGTGTGGACAAGCAAACCTTCCGGTCAGGTATGTTCGTGCTTCCTTCTTTTCTGACTGATCGTTTGGAGCGGGTTGTTTTCGACTCATGTTAATGAAACAAATTTCCCTCCACCACCTCGTCGTTGCAGGGAAAGTGGGCCCGAAAAAACCACAGGCGAAAACTATCTCGGCAAAGAAAACGGGCTTTAGCTGATGTTGGCGGAGGAGCAATTCCTTCTTCTGCCACTGCTTCAGCGACAGTCGCCCACCAGGCTGCCCGTGCTCCTCCGGTAAGAGTGTTTTTTTGGTTAACAGATTACGTCATCAGTTGACCACTGAAGTCTTGAAAATGTGTTACAGGGATGAAATGCCGACTTGTTCGCTTTGTTTTCATGTGCCTCAATAAACATCAGTCGCGCCCAGATCCAGCGTCGCCCACAAGACGCCGCCCGCCCTCTCCGGATGATTTGGCGGCTGAAGCGAGGGAGCACGGAATGCGGCGACGCCGGACAGCGGACACGTCTCTTACTGTCAGAGTTTCCGCGACTGCTACCGTGACAACCAGTCCATCCTCCACTGCCTCTGTTACTGCTTCAGCGACAGTCAGCGACACAATATCCCATACTTGTCCGGTAAGAATCTTTTTTGTGTAAAGTTAAGTCACTAAACTCTCGAGAGATGAACGTACACCAGATGTACGTTCTAGAACAATTAGAAAAGCTTTCACCTCGAAACGTTCTAGAAAAAAGCCGAGATTTTTTTAAGCTGACGAGAGTGATCCACGTGTCTACGTTTTAACGCTGCCCTCCTGCCTCCGGTGCCGTGCCGGCTGATGTGACACAGGGCGGAAGTCCAAGTCCGAGCCGCACGATACCACCCACACCTGAAGTCGGTCCATGGCAACAGTATTTAGAACGTACCATCGGGGTTCAGTGCGAACTCTGCTTCGACTCGGTGAATGCGTCTGTCTCATGCACAGGTCGACACAGAGTTTGCAGCGATTGCTTCAAAAGAGGGACACTGGTCGGGGGTTCGGACGTTAGCGGGAGTGTTCCCTGCCAGGTGTTCAGTTGGTGCAAAAAACCGTACGTCGTTGTAGTGGATTAGACTGCAACAAAAAAAGACACAAGCGCTGAAAGTTTCTCTTTTTGTGTCTTTTCACTAAATACAGTAAACATCGGTATGCGTGGTTTCGGCAAGTTTTAAGTAATGCTTTCGGATTATAGTTGGTTTTCCTAAAGTTGACACTAGTGACGCAAAGTTGATCATATCGACAGCGTTTACGAAGACAGTCAATTCATGGACTGACCGCACGATTGAGCCGCTTCCTCAATATCTATCTTGAGTTGCACGGAGCTAGCTCGGAGCGTTCGTAGCTTATTGTTGATGGCCAGAGTCCAAAGAAGCATGAATAAGGCGAGGAATCCGAAAAGAATCATAGCTATGGTTGCTTTCTTGTAGTAAATGCATAACATTATTTTAGGCCAAGTGGCACCCTGAGACAACAAATACGGAAACAAAAATGTTTTGTATGTGTACGTATCTTAAACAGGAGAATGATGGATATGCAACACATCATGTTGCTCGGATTCTACGGTGTAGTTGTGCTGCTCAACATATATACCAGCAGGACAATTTCAGCGGACGAAAACGCAATTCAGAAGGTACGGGAATTGAACCTAAAGACATGGACACTCTAGAAGAGGAACGCTGACGCGATGCTGGCGGGGGCGGGGACGGAGACCTTTTTCGCCAACCCGAATCCTTCGTCAAGCATGCTGTCTAGGTCCGTGAGGCCAACCGCAGCCCCCTGGAGCGCCAAAAGGGCCATGTCGATTACAACCTTCCCGTTGCTGAAAAACTGCCCGAACAATATCCAGAGAACAGTTGCCACGATCAGCACTATCTTCACCGAAATAGGCAAGGGTAGCCACGCCGTGTACCTTTCGACCGTTGTGCCCACGATGTACAGACCGGTGTGCAACACTCCTTTCGCTATGATACCCGTGACCTTGGCGATCACTCTGAACGACTCGTTGAACACCTTGCCCACGCTTACGCTAATCTTTTTCATCAGTCGCCAGGTGTGATCGGTAACTTTTTTAACAAATTCAAGGATAGGGTCCATCATTGCCCGTATCAGACGTATGAAACCGGGCATGATTTCATCCACGACTAAATCTCTCAACATTGTCACACCTTTGCCGGCGAACTTGAGTATGGCTGACACTCGTTTCTTTATGGCGGTCCACGTGAGGTAGTTTTCGAAAAACGTCGCCGCGCTCGAGATGATTGACGCAACAAGAGAGATGAGTACCGCCACGCCATCGTACAGAGGCGCCATCGCCGTCTCGAAGATGGACCGGACGGATTCCTTAATCTGTTCGACCTTGTCACTTACAAACCCAATGCCGGGGATAGTGGGGAAATCAAGGTCTTCCTCTTTGATATCAGCTGGTATGGGGATCTCCACATGCGGGATATCGATGTCGGGAATATCGATTTTTTTGATGTCCTTTGGCGCCTTGATATTGACCTCAGGTATGTCAATATCGTCTATCTTGATGCCATCGAATGTGACCTCCGGTATGTTCAGCCCTGCTTCGATCTTCCCGAACCTTTCTTTTTTAATATCGGGAATATTCACTTGCAACATTTTTTTTCGGTCTTTGGGCGCCTTGAAACCCGGCAATTTGGTGAATGGTTTGAGTTCAAACCCGAATTTTTTACCCAGAACTTTCCAATTTTTTCCGATTTTAACACCTTTCACCTTGTCAACAACGCTCTGGACCGTGCGCAGAGGTTTCAGCAACAGGTTCAATCCATCTCTCAATCCCTTTCCGAGAAAATTAATGCCACCCTCCACTTGATTCATCGATTTGTTGATATTGCCAGTGATGGAGTTGACCGCCGTTTCCGCTCCTTTGATGACGTGGTTCGTCGTATCAATAACTTTGCCGACTCCTTTTTCAACCTGGTTCATGCTTTTGTTGATGCCTCCCGCGACTCCCCCGACCGATTTGTTCACGCTTGTCTCTATCCCCCCCGTTGCGGAATTGACGACCCTCTCGATTCCGGAGCCCATGCCATTGATAGAGGCGTTGAGGTTGTCAACGAGCTCGTTCTTGACCAGGTTGAGTCCGCCGACCGCGAGATTAACACTGTCGTCTACCTTGCCCGAAGCAAAGTTGACGGAATCCTCCACTCCTTGAATCGATTCCCGGATACCCGTGTTAACTACACCGATAGTTTTGTTCTTGATGGTGTTGATCATCTTGACAACGAAGGGTTTGACGGCACTCATCGCTTCGGGTATCTTTTTGAATACGTCGACAACTTCGCCAACAAAGTCTCCGATGCCGATGTTTGCAAATTTGTCGATGGCGTTGGACAATACCTTCCACACAATGTCGCGGAACTCGACAATTTTTTCGAATATTTTCACAACTGGCTGCAGGAGGTTGTTGACGAAAAATTTTATTATGGGGTTGATTACCACCTCCAGGAACTTTTCGTAGGTGGACACCACCGCCTCGGTGATTTTGGACACAAACAGCATCAGTTTTTCTTGTAGGAAAGCGATGATCTGCATGATTTTTTCGCGCAGCCTGTCATTCAGACCGAGGATCTGGTCCTTGAGAGTCGCGATAAAATCTTGAATCACGCCGGGAAGGTCGGTCTTTGTGAAGTCCCATAGATTGTCCATGTACACACCAGCCTGGTCCATGATCCTTCCTGCCGTTTTTGCTCGGTTCTCCGCCTCCTTGTAGGCGTCGCACGATGCCGTGCCTTCACCGGTGTCCATGACACAGCGGTACCAAAACCCATTCTTCTGGCACCCGAAGCACGGGATGGGAATCTTGTACACGAGCGCGTACACGCAGAAAATTCCGGTGACAACGTAGCTTACTGTCTTCTTGTGGTCGACTTTTGAACCTAACCCAGAGTCGGCCATCGGCTTTCGTATATTTCATTGTCAATACGCTACATAAAAAATAAGCAAATATGATGGTTAGGTTGTTTACATGGTTTTGATTATTTTGCGCACAACAAAACTGCCGGTGGCCGTAGAGTGGCGCCTGCCAATCAATAATTATTTTCTCTTAACATTATTCACTGGCGATGTTTAACAACCCCACACACGTGTCCAGACACACTACAGTAGGCGCCACCACTTAAGAACCTCTTATTTTGCCCGAGGCTCGGTTCTTATTTCTCCGTGGGGCATGTTTATATAGCTTTTAGTGTACAGGTTCTTATCCGGGCATTTCAATTGAGGCTGAAGTTCTTAACTGCCAAGTTCTTAAGTGGTGGCGCCATCTGTATAATACTTATATATATACAGGACTCCCACGAACGTGCACTGGCCGGACCATCATATACACAGGAAGCAAGACCTGACCATAAAAACCCTTTGCAAGTTAATTGGAGTACGCCGCGCCCGTCAGGATCACCACAACCAGTCCGCACCCCTCGGAATCCCCGCGATTAAACAAGAAATTCCCTACCACACGACTTCTTGTGAGATACCACCCAGTGCATAGTCCGACACTCCTTGCTACAGTAGCGAGCGATCCTGCAACCACCGCATCGCATTTTCCCAGGATACTTTCCCCAACAGTATGCGCAGTGCACGCCAAGGGGCTTGTTCCCGCGAATCCCTGCCTCGCTGATTTCCGTCAGGAACGTGTCACCCTCTAAAGTGACTGTGCATACACTCTTCTCGAAACAGATGTCGAGCCAAGTGGCTTTGCCGTTGATGCGCCACATCATCCTCGTGCTCTTGGAGCCCAACACTCGCCAAACTCGCGCATTGATATGTGCGTAACACTCAGCCACTCTAAGGTATCGGTCCAGTTCGTTTTCTTGATTAGACCAGGGCTGATCTGGTGAAAATATCCTGTTGTTGCTGTTGGCGACCACTGTCCCCAAGAGCTCGTTCGCCTTGTTCAGGTCTGTATGGCTCTCTAGCCAGAACGTGAAACGAGCTTTAGCTGATCCCCGCGATATGGACTCGACGGATTCTTCCGTAAGTCTTGCATGGCGAAGATCACCCAAGTCTTGCCCGGACGACCAACAGAGTTTTTCACAACTGCGCAGGAGGTTGTTCCGTGCTTCCATGGCTGTGTTTGTCGGCGTCCGGGAAAAATGTACAATTTTTTAGTGGGTACCTTTTCATTTTTGTGCATACATGGACCACCGGCTACCAACTGCTGCAGTGCAAGGCAGACGGAGGGGGTCTGTGCATACATGGACCACCGGCTACCAACTGCTGCAGTGCGAGGCAGACGGAGGGGGTCTGTGCATACATGGACCACCGGCTACCAACTGCTGCAGTGAAAGGCAGACGGAGGGGGTCTGTGGTATTACAACAAACACACTAAATAAACAAGATCTCCCTGCATTCCGACGTGCACCTACAGTAAGATTTGGGTTCCAGGCTGGCTTTCTTAAAAAAGATAAACACACAGCCACCCGCAACTTTCTTAAAGTGGGAATACTGTAGACCATCTAAGGTCTGGGTTTAATACGGTTGTCCCGTATAAGAGCCCTCGGCCCGAAAGCCTTGCTAAAAAGCAAAAAGAGAACCGCTAGGCGACTGCGGAAGTCTGCCAAGGCTTGTTCCGGGAACAGGGTACTTTCTGCGAAATATATACGTTTGAACAACGTCGCATTTTGATAGTCCCCGTTTCCCTTTATAGAACGTCGCGGTATTCGCATGGGTTATCTTCGACATGTAGAAAGCCGATTAGGTGCCGAAGCCCTGCAGAAGAAGTTAGTAAGAATATCTTGGGCGCAGACGGGAGTGACACTTGCGTGGTGCCATACCTGTTTGATTCTGTGGTATAAATATCAATATCGACTTTCTTATTCCCAACGACGCGCCCGGCCTCAACGCTTTCTTAAAATCTCAAAGATCTCAGCCTCACTTTCTTGTAGACAGCTTTCTTATTAGCGGGCTCTTACTGTAGTCGCGAAGCGCATTCTGACTGCGCGAAGCTAGGCACTCACCCGCTATCCGTATGAGAAGTCGAGCGCCTTTCCGAAGATATGTGACGTCGAGTGCTCGTCCACAAACCTCCAGAATGCTGTGTGCACGAGTGTCGACGTAACCCGCTTCCCCGAGAACTTGCTTTATTGTGGCGTGGCCGATCCTCTCGGACACGTCGTGTGACGAACGCCACCGTCACTCACAACGGTATGCAGTGTGTGTGTGTGTATTGCAGCAACGCGTCGAGAGAGGAAAAGGGACAAACTGACTACAGAAGGCTTCGCCAGACAGAAAGGGGCACCGCGTACAACAATTTGAATACCCACCGCATTTGTTTTTAAACCGCGGGTCCCCCGTGTCCAAACACAGCCACTTTCCACGGCACCAGCAGCTAACGTATACGGAACCTGGTAGCATGGCTTTGATGGAGCACCGCCCCGAGGATAAGGTATGTGCGTGCGCTTGTACACAGTACGCGTTGGATTACGATATATCTCTTTTGGCAGCATCGTGTCAAGTGTGTGTGTGTGTTTCCTATTCAATGCACTACACGTTTCAACTTACACCTCGCTGTGTACAACCGGGGTCACACAGAAGGGGTATAGAGTAATTGTGCTATTCTACATCTCACCGCGATATATTTCCCGAGATCCTACAAAGGAGTTTTTCGATACACTTAACTTAGAGATTTGTATTCACAACTGAGACTTTCAGCGGTGTGTTACGAAGATACCAACTGAACCACGGGGGCGACCGAGTGAGCAGAACATACCGACGCTGCTGTCATATGGCGCTGAAACAGGGAACAAATCGTCGAAGAAATCGGGTCCGCGGGCTACGCAGGAAGATAAAAAAGGCTGCGAAAGCTGCCGAGGCGGCTGCGGCTGCTGCTACTACTGCTGGTACTGCTACTGCTCCTTCTTCTACGCCCGCGTCCTCTATCACTACTGCTGCTGCTACTGCTGCTGCTACTGCCGCTGCTACTGCCGCTGCTACTGCTGCTGCTACTGCTGCTGCTACTGCTGCTGCTACTGCCGCTGCTACTGCCGCTGCTACTGCCTCTCGGGAAAAGGTGAGGAGACATCTGAGTGATATAAAATATATGTTTATAATAATAAGATATAAAATCATACAACAGCGATGGTTCGTGACTCACTCAACAGAAACCGATTCTCGTTTAGACGTCGCCCGTTGACACCTCGTCAACTTCCACCAGGAACCTCGCGGCGCGGCAGACCCCTTCCATTCGGACTAGAAAATCCCATGCCAGAAGTACTCGGTGGTCCGCGCGAATGTGTTACCGATGAAACAACTTGGCGACAGCTAGAGGCAGAGAGGGAAGATGAACTTGGAAAAGACTTCCAAACCTATTTCGAACACATCCCCGATGGTTATCAAAGACTTTTGCCCGAGAGCATTGCACAGGCTACACAAGTGGCCTCTGAGATTAAAGATCTTGCAGATAATTCTGAAGACACTAGATTCGACAGAGAAGGTTTTATTCGTAGCACTCGATTGGAAACATCCGAAGATTCGGTGTTTGTGGTATATGAGTTTATGTACAACTCATCCGGACAACGCATTGCTTACGAGGTAAAAACCAAGCTCTGGCCACTCGTGTGCGTAGAGACACAGAACATTATCATCACGGGACAATATGTCCCACCGGCCGTTAGTTTTAGGGCAAGGTAATTGCATTCGAATCAGGATACAAACCACCACTTTCACGTCGCCGTTATATCAGGCACCACACCTCGCGAGCGACAAGACAAAGGCACAATTCCTTGACTTCATCGCCTTCCTGGACTCAGAAAAGGAGGAACAAACACGCCAGGTGTTGATGGAGCACTTCGAAGCCGGCAACATCTTGAATGGCACCGAGAGCTTTGTGGAGGGTGGGGAAAAGGACAGCGGAATCGACAACGGCATGTTCTCCTGTTTTCTTGCCAAGAAAAATGCGCCCCAGGGGAAGTCTCGCGCGTACACGGGTCCTTTCTGGAGCGACAACAAGCGGAAGTGGTACGCGGAGAGAGCCTTCGTCGCATGCACGAAGGCCAGCATTCCCCTCGTAATAGAGGGCGATGCCCCTGTTTTTTCGCCCATGGCTGGCATGATGCACTTTGCTGCCTCGAAAAAAGTGAGCTACCTTGGCGACATCGGCAAGACGTCCGGAAGGGGGCCGCTGCTGCTGGACCCAGTCTTCACGGATAGCTGGAAGTGTTGCGCAGTGTCCGACCACCAACTACGCAATACGCTCAACGGAGGGACCTTTTCCATCGACAACACAGAGGTGAGGCGTATTGTACAGTACCGTCCCGCGCGTAAGAAACTATTTACAACACAAGGCTCTTTCAATTGTGGAGGGAATGATAAAAACACGTTCGTGGTGCTGCGAACTGATAGGTGGACAAGAAGAGGGGGACGAAAAGCTACGCCACGATGAAGCACGACGACACAACCGCCATGATACGCGAAGGGACGACGATGGGACAGTTATGCTTTCCAATCAGAAATAAGAAGCACATGGGCGGCAAGTTTACCGGTAGTTTGGCAGACGGCGTGGAATGGTCGGGTAGCGAGTGCATGCTTTTTGCCAAAGACGGAGGGATGACAACCCCGCACATAGACGTGCAGTCTGTCCCGGGGGGGATTTCCGCAGATATCATGCCCATGCCCGCAGCGGGCGTCATTCGGAGAGTCAATCACCAGGACTCGCCAGGGCCCGCCAAGCAGGCAATCGTGGTGCACGCGGACGATATGTCCAAGGTGAAAGAAACACTCAAGATAGACACTCGCAAGGAGTCGGCGGCTCAGTACGGAGGGAGTCTCACCACGCTCCCTCAGTTTGCGCAAAAACTTAGAGAGGAAGAGATTCGGTTTGTTGCGATGGATTTCCCCCCGAGGTGCTCGTACGCGCTGCCAGCGCGGTGCGCACACGTGTTCGTCACCCTGGGGCTGGTAGAGAGCTCGGCATGGCACCCCGTGTTCAAGAAGGACATGAAGTACGCCAAGAAGCCAGAGTAGTTCTTATCCAGGCATCTCAAATGGTGGCGCGGTGCCGAGAAGTAGTTCCTTTATTGCGGGATTTTGCCTGAATTGTAACAGATTTCCATTATATATCCAGCCGGAGCTGATCTCGTACCCTCTCCAACGCTAAGCCAAGCAAGTTCTGTCCCCACTTGTCTTGATTACTCGGAGCATCATCTTTATCGTAACCAACGCCCCAAATCCTATCAGTCGACGAGGCTTCTACCAGTGTCTTGTCTCCGGTGCCGAGAAGTAGTTCCTTTATTGCGGGATTTTGCCTGAATTTTAGCAGATTTCCATTATATACGATTTTCTCTTTGTTCTCATCCCAGCGCCTGGCATCAAGTTCCACGTCGTTACCGATTTCCTTTGCTCGCCAAGGTTGACGCGATTGAAGGATTTGGCGTACCCTCGCCGTGTCTCCCATCAGGTTTGCTTTTTTCGCCATCATGTAGTGTTCGGCCGTCTTGTAATAGATATGGTTTTCCCTAAATGAATGCGCCGACCACTGCGAAAAGGGACACTCCTTGAAATGAAAGAGGACCATATCATCCGTCTCGTAACAGTAGGTGTTTGGGAATGCCATTGGTTTCACGGCCGAACCACCACCGCCGCCGCCCCGACGAAGGTCCCTATCTGCACAAAGAATCCCACAATAGTCATTGGGCGCCTGGACAGGTTTGGAGTAGCCCGCTCGCACACACACGCGACCACCACCACCACCATACCACCAACCACCGCCATCAGGCCGATCAGCTGGAGCACGGTGATCTAAATACGTACCCGCCGCAAATTCGGCATCATCGCCAGTGGTGCCGGTAGCCGAAGAACGAGTACCCGAAGAGGTACCCGCGGCCACCGGCCCCCGCACAGTTGATGTATCATCCAAAGCGGATGCACCCACGCGCGCAGTGGCGCCCCCTGCTATCGCCGCCAATGGCTCCCCCCACCTAACCCTAGCCGAGGCAGGAGTACCCGAAGAGGTACCCGCGGCCGCCGCCCCCCACCTACCGCCGCCGCCGCCGTAGCCACCACCACCACTAGAAGGGTGAGCTAGTGGAGTCCAACCACCGCTTCCAGTGGAGCCACCAGTAGCGCCGGTAGTTGAGGCACGAGTACCCGAACCACGCCCGGCAGCATTCAACACACTTGATACCCTTTGAGTCAATCTATCCACGACAGGATCACCACCACCAGATCCGGACCCTGCTGCAACACGTATACCGCCACCAGGCCGGCCAACCGGTGTTGTCGCAACCGACGTATCCATACCCAAACCACCAGATCCAGAGCCTGTTACAACCCCTGTACCACCACCAGGCCGGCCACCAGCACATGTGCTACAGTAACGATCATATGTTCCATCGGGTTTTATAAAACATTTTTTGAGACAGCCGCGACAAAGTGTATGTCTGACCATCACAAGAGAGGCGACGATTGCCTTGTTGACCACACCCAACAATTTTTTTCTTATTTATAACCTCTTGTCACACCATCATGGAAATAAATACAATCTCACACGCCTTGGGTTTTTGCGGAAACTCCTATCTCTATGTAGCCACAGTTGACAAGACATGGAACAATGCTTACCCATTCGCAAACAGGCGCACGGCGGTTGAATTAGCCGTCTTCTCTTGTTCGACAGCTCGTACCGCCCTTCCCGCTCTCAGAGATAATACCGCCTTGAACAATGCCGCTTTCTTCCACGCTTCAAAATTTGGCAACTTCGATGTACTCAACATGCTACTCGCAAACAAACGACCCCAAGGGCTGTATACGTGTGCAGTCGGAGCCGTGACCGGAGGTAAACCAGACTCTCTGTCGTGGACAGTCGCAAATGGGTTTTGCACAGACAGGTTTGTTTGCTACCAATCGTCGGCCAACGGAAATATCGATATGCTTAAGCGCGCCGTGGAGCTGGGGTGCCCATGGGAGCCAGAAAGATGCACCTTTATTGCCCACCAACAATGCCATGGCCACGTCGTCACGTGGATCAATCAGTCGACTCGCTGATTTCAGAAAAAATAATATTGCGTTTCAATAAACATCACCATGGACGCGCTCACGGCAAGAAAGATGTCCACCATGGGCCTCAATGCCACCAAACCTCTCTTGCCACCCGTCCACAACCTGCGAATGATCTATCTCAGAGAGCCCCTGACCAACGCAGACGAAGCCTTGCACAACGCCCGCCTGGCACTAAAAAAACTGGAGGAAGCCCAAGAACGAAAGGCAGATACCGGAAGTCTCCAAATGGAACTCTACTCGGCAATGGAAAAACTTCAGGGAAAGGAGCGGGAGTATTTTGCACGACGATACGTCTCTCACAACAAAAACGTGGTGCACGGTTGGCAAAACCGTCTGACACTATTTCTAAAAGAAGTGATGGACACGTCAGAACAACATACCATTGATGCGAAAAGCAATAGCGGACTTCTCGGAGACACAATGGAAGCCGTTATCACAGCCTACGAGATGTCAGTCACGGTGAAAGAAATGAACGACGAGTGCCTTAATGAAAACGGATCTCGGAAGGAAAAACTCCCCTACGACCAATTTATAAGGGATAATGCTGAGTTGAGGAGACAAATATATGAAATACGTGCGACTTGGCATAAGACGAAAGGACGCAAGGAAAACACCGACGAGGACAACATGCTAAACGTCGACGACGACCTGCGAGTGATCAAAGTCGCCATCCTCACCGCTGAAGCACTAGTCGTCGTTGGCCAAAATATTATGAACAAAGACTGGGACCTGGCATCAGTGAAAGAACATATGGACAGTCTTCCCAACTACAAAATATGAAACACCCCATGAACATCGACCTCCCCGTGTCCACGGTACTCAGCTACGTGCCCGGCCACAAGTACTTAGATGTGGCCACCGTTTCCAAGCTTTTTCGCGCCAAGTACGCTCCAAAAGCAGTTACCGCAATCGACACCGATACGTCAACCCACAACCTGGCCGAGTACTTCCAAAACGGCATGCCTGTATCCGAGGACGCCCCAGCCAAAGCAGCGCAGATGGGAAGGCTCGACCTCTTCCACGTAGCCATCGACCACGGGTGCGCCATCAGTCACAAGACGACGCGGTTCGCCGCCAATCTCGGACACCTGCACATTCTGCAGTACATCGGATACTGGAACCTGTGCCACCAGTGCGTGTGCGCGGGAGCGTCAATGGGAGGAAAATTAAACGTTTTGGAGTGGCTCTTGCCCGAAAAACGGTGGATGCAACACCAGATACCCATCAGCAAAATGGTTATGAGGAACGCCGTGGCAAGAGGATTTCTGCCGATTGTTGCATGGGCCTACGACAAAGGGGCAACACTGGACCACACCCACCTAAACACCGCGGCCACATACGGACACTTTGAAATAGTCAAGTACGTACACCACGCACAGACGCCGGCAAAGTACCCCACCGCGACCATACTGCACTGTGCTCTGCGCGGAGACCTGAGCACACTAGCATGGCTCAATAAAAAGGGGTACCCCTGGTCAGACGGAATATGCGTGCTGCTGGCGAGAAAAGGGAACCTGGTGGCCCTCAAGTACGCGCGCAACCATGGCTGTCCGTGGGGCCTGCTCACTATCGGTAGCGTAAGGACCATCATAGATGGAGATATGTTAGCCTACTTGACAGACGAAGGGTGTCCGCTTTCCTGACTTTTTATTTATTTATTTATTTTCAAAATTAGTACATGCTCATAACAAAATCCAATAGAAGAAAATCAGCACTTTTTTCACACATGTGGTCTCGTCATCGCGCGAGGAGTGTATCGAGCTCCCGTGACGTAACGGAGATGCGTTTGTCTCACGGAATCACTCGTTTTGGTCGAATCGACCGTCAGCTGCACGTGGCCCCTTCTCATCTGCACGACATCTGTCGTTGTAGTCGGGCCAAACCTACGATATCCACCACTCAGCATCATCGTCCAAACCTGCTTGAAACGCCCCCCGTCTTCTGTACTCGAGTAAACAACATCCACCTGACGACGTTCTTGAGCTGAGATCCACCTGTCTAGGCTCACAATGGTGTTCAACGCGATAACATCCTCTTCATTGTACAAATTTATTTCAGTTGTGTTTTTTGGAAATATCCCAAACAGAGGGAAGAAGCGGGCGATGGGCGTGCTTACCGTAAGATTTACCCGTAGCCTCGCGTTATGAACCAAGTCGCGCTCGGTGGCGAATGTCATGAGCTCGATCGCTCTAGCGATACTATCAGCGTTAGAGGCATCCGTTTCAAGTGTGGAACAGTTCGGCATGAAATGTTTGAAGAGAGTGTATTGTTCCCGAAATATTCGTGTAGAATGCGTGGAAACACTGATCAGACCTTCTGTACCATACTCTCGTTCAAACCATTCGTACGCATCGTTGAGCAAAGGGAGGTAGTCTCGTGGCCTGTCCACGGTTCTGTTTCCGTAAATCCTCATCTCACTCGCAAGTCCTGTCTGCAAACCAAAATGAACAACGCAACATGTGGGGTCCCGGCTCAAACCACCGTATGGTCCTTCACACTTACTTTTCCTGATTCTGAAAACGTCTCCGGAAGGTCGACACGTGTCCGCCGTTGTTCGTACGAGTGCTTCGCCGGGACATTGGACGATGCCGGACGTCTTGAAGACAGTTGGTGGGCCTACGAGGTTCCCATTTTCGTCAGTGGGGTCCGGGTTGCAATGGAGGCTGCCCATGGACAGCTCTCTCCCTTCGTCGCTCAAAAGTCCAGGAAATTCATCAAAGCTGGGGAACACGCAGAACACGCGCGATGTCCCATTTCCAGTGTCAATGGCATCCAGGAGACTTTTTCTCACATATACCGCGTGCGTTGTTGCAAACGCAGATGTAATGTCCACGAGTTCCGTGTATTGAAGAGTTTGCGAGGCGGAAACAAACGGATTTTCATCGGTCGAGATCACTTGCAGTTTGCATGGATGTCGGATTTCTTCTTGGCTGTCTTCGAGTCCTGCAATAGCAGCCCTGCGACCAACAGTAGACACATGGCCTCTGGGGACCGAGACCATTACCAGTACGCTGTCGTTACTGGACAGAAGCAATTGTTTTCCATTGATCGAGTGATGCTGGGCGGCGTCGAATGCCTCCAGCGCCTCAACTTTGACATCGGGCATCCAGCATTGTACAAACGTCGGAACCACGGTCGTTATCCAGTCATACACACGATCCATCGTCGACCTGTTCAACCATTCCTGGGTGTATTCCTCGATGCTGTCGCTACTTTGTCGAAACATGCCGTGAAATCTTTCCTTGAGAAGGAGTGCCCTGGCTTTAATTTCGAATCGGCTGACGGCCAAAGGGAGCAGTTTCGTCAGCAACAAGTTTTCCAACTCGACGGCGGCTTTGTATACACGCATTTTGGAGTTCAGTATACTCAATTCTACCTCGCGGGAGTACCTCATGATGAACGTTATCTTTGATGACTCTGGGTCCTCCGGTTCAAACTCGTGGGTAATATCCCACTTGTTCGTGCAACTAGTGGCCAGTTGTGCTATCCAGTTGTCGATGGTGTCAGTCAGATCAAATGAAAAACCAGGTTTAAACTTACCAGACACCTCAACCCTGAAAAGAGGATATGCACGATGACTATCTTGGAAAACTGTATCATACTCCCACGAGGCAATCAATCCCGGGTATTTATTTGAATCGTGGTCGACAGAACCGTCGACTGGTATTCCGTCTTCGACCATATGACTTTCATCTTCGGCCATATAGCTTTCGTCTTCGGCCAGATAGCGTGTGCTTGCGTTAAGCAACATTTTAATAGAGAGAATGTGGCAAAAGTTTGCCACAGAAGCTAAGTTCGCGACGCACATGCGCTCGGGGTTTGGAGACTCAAAATGAATAAATGCCTTCGAAGGCACAGGGTGTTCGCTTTCCCGACTTTTTTCCGTTTTATTTTCAATGTTAGTTTGTGAGAACGTACGAGTTCCACATGAATCCAACGGAAAAATTCGTTGTAAAGAAAATTAGGGTTTCCATCTTCCCGCCACGAATCAAAGTGACGCTTGACAAAATCAAAGGTTAACAAATAACTTTACAACACATCAGGGCACACACACCTCTCACATTCCGCTCCAACATGCTTCATCATCACAACAAGCGCACCCTCGGCCTGGACGACAACTCCCCGGCACAAAAAATTCAAAAAATTCAAAAAATTCAAAAAATTCAACAAACATCCAAGGCAGTACATGCACCAAGGGAAGCACATGCCACACAGGTCACGACCCTCCGGAAACCGGGGTTCGATCAACAGGATGTGGCCGACGCAAAACCTCTCTGCAGAATGTCCTTCAGGTGTCCCGTCACAATCGACAGCGTATTCAAGCCTCCGACCGCGAAAGAAGTCGCCACGTTCCACGAATCAAGGACCTACGCCGCCAAAACGACACCCTTCCAAGACCTGGATGCAACCCAGAAACTGAAGTGGACAGAGTCCTTCCACGACAACAAAGTATTGATGGGCTTCATCGTCTACGCACAGCTTTTCCCCAAACTTCTACAGTCCAGAATCAAACTTAACACAGCCACGTACCACTGGTCACACCTCGACCCCGCCTCCGCAAAGGGAGGCATCAAGCTAGAGGAACGTCGGCAAGCCATCAAAAGACTCAGAAGACACGGCGTGCTGACCTCCGTCTTCCTGGGACTCTCGCACACAAAGACCGACAAACCAAAATCCCCAAACAACATACTACAGTTCATGAACATCGACGCCGACGACGAGGACGAGAGGTACAGGTTTTTCGCCAAGCGCGAGTTCAGCATGATACACGCCCCACGAGGACAGGTCGGCAGCTCCTCCGTCTACACATCGTGCTCCATGGCCCTCTCTCTGCTCTGGTTCGCAACGGCCGTCCTCGCAAGACCGTGCTGCCTGGAATCCATCGTGCTGCCCCTCTCCGTCCCCGAAAGAAAAATGATGGAAGCAAGGTTCCGATGCCCCACCCACTTGTTCGACGGACCCCTGCAAACCTTCCACACCAACTGGGCCCAGGTATTCGACGCCATAGACACGCAACACAGAAATATCGACTACACCCTGCTCGCTCTCGCCTCGCAGCACAAGTACGTCCAGGGCCTTCACGTAGCAGACACCTACGCCATCTTCAAGGCCACCACCACATCTCCAAGAGACAACTCCGCCATCACCGCACTGGTGGAATCGTACAAGCGAAACTCCAAACACGGATTCGAGTCGGGAGCCATCGTGGGAGCACTCGACGTCATCAGAGACAAGCCCATAAAAGACATTGGAAAAATCGACGGAGGGGTGCTGGGCGCCATCAACATGACGTACGGACAAGACGCGTCCCGAAGAGTTCAAGACCAGTGCACCAAATTGGAGGGAACGAGGTCCTCCCTCTTCGACACAAGCGTCAGCAACAAGCTCGGGGAGATCCTAACACACTTCGACCAAGAGCTATGGAAGGCAAGAAAGAAGGACAAGATTGAACGCGTCATAGCGAACAACATGGACCCCGCAGGCATGAACAAAAAGATAGAGTCGGGGAAAATGCTAGACCCCACCGACCCAAAATCCGTCCAGATAATGATGGACATGCTCAAGGCACTCTCCAGGCAGGTCTGGCGACCCCTCAAGGCACTCATCGGACAAGCGCTGGGCAACAGCATGGAATTCCCCCAGGCCTTCCTTCAAGTTTCCGAGGAAGAAGAAATTAAACTGTACCAGCACGCCGTCGACTCACATGTTTGCTACACAGACATCGCCAACCTGTGCACCATCCTACTCCTGAGCCTCTCCTTTCAGCGATCGCAGGTGCTCAGAGAGGCCACCGTGGACGAGTTCGTCATCGCGCCGGCCACACCGTCCTGCTACAAATTCACCTTCAAGAACAGACGATTCAAGACAGCAGCATCCTCGGGGAAAACGTCCGCACCACCAGTATCACACTTCAACCTCACATCGGAGCAGAGCATGATCGTCAAGTTCATCCAAGCCGTGGGACACAGGATTTGCGAGACGACTGCACCGAAACCTCTGAAGATGCCCAACATGCCCAACGCGCCCAAAAGACTGTTCGTCAACACCAAGGGAGAAAGCTGGACACAGAAAGACATCACCTCGCGCTTCAAATTCATCGGGAGGCACTGGCTCAACATCCAAAACTTCGGAGCACACATATCACGGACATTCTGGGCGACACACGCCCTCAACTCCGGCCAAATCAGCGGCGCCAACATAGAGGATTTCAGCAGCTTCCTACAAGTCTCTACATCAACACTCAGAAACAACTACATGTCAGCTTCGGCTAACACGGCAGCACATGAACTGGGGAGCGAAGTCTTGGGAGCGGTGATGAACGCAGCATGCACAGGGAACACAACAGAGAAGGGAGCTCGACCGTACGGAAAGAGACTTAATTTGAGACGACTCGAGTTTGTAGCAGAGGTTCGAGCGTCGATCCGCGACTACAACGGGAACGGCAGAACCATGTTCCGTGATTTGTTGCACAAGAGAGAAGAGGCGCGGCTCTCTCCCACAGAAAAGTGGTTTCGGTACGAGAACACATACTTCTGCGAGGGAGACGAGAGATTGTTTCAGCGATTCGTAAACAAGGTGTCCCTCTCACACGACTAATCCGGAACAAGCGGCACAAGCGGCACAAGCGGCACAAGCGGCACAAGCGGCACAAGCGGCACAAGCGGCGCGATTCCTTCCTGTTCACAACCAGTTGCTCGCCATAAAAATTAATTTCTCCGTATTTATTATTTTATTTTAGGGACAGATTTGCACCCTGGTTGTTGTTTCTCGTAGAATCAGTCGCCACACACCCTCAGACACCACCATGTTCGATCTTGAAGAGAAGCGGGGTGATAGGGGTATGGAGCTATCGGGACCACCGGGACCATCGGATTCCAGTGAGGTGCGGCAGCGGTCTGTGTTTTTGTCTTTTTGTCTTTTTGTCTTGTGTACCGGCCAGAAGACTAAAAAGTTTTATGTAAAAGTTTAAAAAGTTTGAAATTTTTTTTTAAACTTTTGTTGTAAACACACAACCCGCACGTGCCACCAAGGCCGCGCCCTGAAGATCACAACACCTTTTTGATTTCATCGCATGTCCGACACAGGGCCTCGGCACCGGATCCAGTCAAGGCAGCGCGGGAAATGACATACAGCACAGAGATCACACAGCAAGAATTTCAGCGGCGCAACAACAAAGATCCAAAGCCACTGTTGCGACTCCTCCTGCCGCCTCGCCTCCTGCTACCGCTGCTGCTACTGCTGTCGCCAACACCTGTCCAACTTACAAGAGCGACACAGACCGCATCGGCAGAAAGAGGAAGTCCGGAAAGGAAAACAACGCAGGCGGTTCAGAAAGTCCACATGCTATTTGCTCACGACTCGACATGGGTGAAGACCCCAGCGCCCAAAATATATTTGGAGACACGTGGCTGCACTGCGCCAAGACCGCCGACACGGTGCGCGTCATGATCGAAGGAGGGGCCGACATCGATGCGCCGAATGGAATGTGGATAACGCCCCTACACTGCGCCGTCGCGCAGGACCGCGTCGCCGTCTGCCAAGCACTTGTGGACCTCGGAGCCAGCCTCACCCTTAGAGACAACCAGGGAAAATCCGCACTCGACTACGCCTGCATATACCACCACGATGCCATCGTGCGGATCCTTGCGACGCATGAAAGGGCGGACCCAACGGACGCAGACGAAACGGGACTCACCGCGCTCCACTGGGCACACGGAAAGACAGCCGTCGACATTCTCGTCGACGCGGGAGCAAACGTGCACACACAGGACAACAGGGAAAGGAGTCCGCTGCACTACATGTACTCCAAGAGCAACATCACCATCTGCGCCCTGATCAACCGTGGGGCAAACATCAACGCCACGGACGCACAACTGCAGACACCGCTCCACCTCGCAACCAAATTGAGTGACGACCCGGACCGTGTCATGTTCATGATTCAGAGAGGAGCCAACATCGGGGCCAGAAACATACGCGGAAAAACACCGCTACACATGGCGGCACAGAGGGGACGCGTCGCGGTGACACGAATTCTCATGGAAAAAGGACAAGACCCCAACTTCCAAAGCTTCAAGGGACTGTCAGCCATCACCTTCGCCGCAGCAAACGGACACCTGTGCACGGTCAACGCCATCATATCCAAAGGGAGAAACGTCCTCGTCAACACACCAGACACGTTGGGACAGACGCCTCTGCACTACACCTCGCGCAAGAAATACACCACAGTCACCGCGAAACTGTTGCTCGCAGGAGCAGACCCCAACGCTCGCTCAAACAGCGGGAGGTCGCCGATAGACATCGCCGTCATGGAAGGATGCCAAGAAACACTTGTGGCATTGATTCAACACGGAGCAGACGTCACCGATACCGACAGCATCGGACAGACGCCGCTACACATCGCAGCCAAATACGGAAACGCCGCCGCAGCCCAAACACTCATCCTCGCAGGGGCAGACCCCGTCCACAGGAACAGCCAGGACCTATCGCCACTGGACATTGCCACAGCCAACGGGAAATTGGACGTCGTACTCGCACTGACAAAACACACTGAAAAAGTAGACGTCAACGCCGCCGACCACGAGGGATGGACCGCACTGCACTACTCCGCCAGGGCGAAAAACGTCGACATCACGGAGGCGCTCATGGACGCGGGTGCAGACTACGGAATCAGGAACTCCAGCCATGCATCACCCTTCGACCACGCCGTAGGGCACGGACAGCACACCACCGCCAAGCTCATGATCCAGAGAGGAGCCAGCGTCAGAGCCGTCGACGACACAGGCTTCACCGCGCTTCACCTGGCAGAGACAGTAAGCATGATTGACCTGCTCGTGAGGGAAGGAGCCGTCGTGGACGCACAGAACCACGAAGGAAACACGGCCCTCATGTACCAAAGCGTAGACACACAACTCGTCAGGGCACACCTCCGACACGGGGCAAGATTCAACACCCGAAACGAACAAGGAAAAACAGTCCTGCACATGGTCGCCACTTCGTGCAGAGGACGCACCATGGTCACCATCGTCGACGACCTGCTCAAAGCCGGAGCAGACGAGACCATCAGAGACTACCACGGACACACACCACTACACTACTACTCTGCCGACGGGTCACCGGCGGCCGCGGAGGCAGCCAAGCTTCTGCGGGATGCGCCGGCGGACAGGGCCTGGAGGAGAAGGGGAAACCTACTCGTGTGCATGCAGCTGCAAACACTCTTCACACACAGCAACGACAGCATTCTGAGCTCTCTGTCCGGAATGAGGAAAACCACGGAAGGAATCTTCAGGAACATCGTCAGCTACCTCTAAAGCAAACGGTAAATCTTGTTGTTTCTTACTTTATTTTATTGCACTAAGTGTAGAAACATATTGATTCAAAATGGCACCCGCACCTTGCAAGAAAAACAAAATCCACGCAGGCGTCAAAGGTAGGTGCGTATACAGACCGTGTGCGAGGCCTCGTGTCAATGGAAAGTGTCCGGCGATTCACTGCAGTAAAACCCAAGTAAAAATTGGCGGCAAGTGTGTCAGAAAGTGCGGAGTAAACCAGAGGAGGAAGAATGGCGTCTGCAAGGACTTTAAGCGACCAGGATACGTGTACAACGAAATCACTAGCAGGTTCGTGGCCAAAGACGGACCCACCGCAAAATGGATCAAAGGAAACGGGCCCAACCCCCACGTAGGAGACACGCGCGCATACAGCACCGTACTCAGGATGCCGAAATCCCAGCGCTAACTCGATATCCTCGATATCCTCGCTTGCTTGCGTGCTCGCTTTGTCCCGTCCTCTGATCTGCAGGTGACTTCGGAACCAAGACATGCGCGGAGCTTGGTTAAATATTTCAGTACAGTACCAAGCTTGGTTGGATATTTTCTTAAGTGCGGGCCGGTACTGTAAGATTTGATTTCATTTGATTTCATTTGATTTGATTTAGAGAGAGAGAGAAGAGAAGAGAATAGAAGAGAAATGTAATGAATTTTAATAAATTTTAATAAATCACTTGGTTTTACATCGTAATCGCGTATCAGGCAATTTTGCAAAAAATAGAATTCTCAAACTCAGTCTCGTCTGAGACAAACCTTGGGTTGCGACATTGGCGAAATTCTATCCGAATCAAATTCCCTCAGTTTTGCAACATTAGTTCTGAATTGTCCGGAAAGTGTGCAGGTGTGGGTACCACTGCCACCACAAACCTGCTTCAAATACAAACACCGGTCCAGTTTTTAATTGCCTGGCGGGTACTCACTTCCGGGTTGGCGCATCTCTTCATACGTCACATAATATGCTTCTTTACTTGAGCAGAAT
>JAYJME010000468.1:0-22831 GCA_036873775.1 Costaria costata | reverse complement strand
GATCTGGGGCGGGAGCGCCTACTTTGCAGCCGGATCAAATCCGGAAAGCTTGCGTTGAGAACAACCTGATGGAGTTTTTTATGTTGTAGCAGGGTGCGTTTGCGAGGAGATATAGGTTGGGTTGAGTTGAGCCGCGTGGGTGATGGGTTGGTTGGTTGGTCGGTGGTTTTGGTTGCCGCGTCGAACCGAGAACAGGATGGTGATGATGACGATCATGATGATGGTGATGATCATGGTGATGGTGATGGTGATGATGATCATGGTGATGACGGTGATGACGGTGTCGTGGTGTCTGCTGCTACTGCTTTGTTGTGGTAGGTATGTGCTTTGTATCGGACCGTCTGAATGAATTACTGAATGAGTGGCTGACTGCCTGCCTGACTGACTGCTCAAGCTTTGGTGGGGTTGGGGACAAGGTCAGGCTGGAGTCAGTGTTTGTTTTTGTGCGGAGTGGTGTCTCCGGGCGTACCAAGTACCTTGAAGATGTATCATACCATGGTAACTAACGCAGTGAAATACGTGGATAGCGCCGGGTTTGAACGGTTGCGTTACAGGTATCATAGTATCATAGGTGCAAAATGGAGCACCCCTGACTGATGTACTTAGCAAAACCAAGTATCTGGTTGCGTGATGGTGGCATGATGCTTTCAACGGGATGTAAGGGTCGGGTTCGAGTCTGGTGCACTTTGGGCGTGTAGGTAGGTAGAACAACTTCGATTCGTTTGTAATATGGGATTGCTTGCTTGCCGAAGGCTCTGTCCATTATATTGATAGTACAGTACATACAGTAGTATATAGCTCGTTTGTGATTTAGTCGGGGGAAGCGTGCATGACGCATGTTTTGTCGAAAACATGGAACTTAGTTTGTTTGCGCTGCATGCTGTATGCTGCATGTAGGCTGCTTTTGGCTGCAAGGAACACCGCTGCTGAAAATAAAAGGGGGACCCGGGGTTTGTACTACGGCAGTAGAAGAACTCACAGCTACAACGTTTACCTCTTACGGCGCGATTTATTTTCAGATGCGAAGTGATGAAGGCCTCGTGCGGGGTGCAGTAGGAGTACGAGGCTGCTCTTGTCTTTGATTGCTTCTTGCATTGTTGCCGACGTTTGTGATTGGTTGTTGCATTGGTGCCGGCGTCTTCGATTGGTTCTTGCATTGTTGCCTACGACTGTGATTGGTTCTTGCATCGTTGCCTACGGCTGTGATTGGTTCTTGCATTGCCTACGTCTGTGATAGGTTCTTCTTGCATTGGTGCCGACGTCTTGGATTGCTTCTTGCATTGTTGCCGAGGGCGTGATCATGTGCATGATCCAGACTTCAAAGGTTAAGAGCGGGTTGATGTGTGGTACAGCAGCGCTAGTGGAACTAGGGCATAACTGACGAGCAGCGTGTCATTCGGATTGGCTGCCAAGGAACGTACAGCTCTGTAACTGTTTGTACCAGACGGTGGGTTAAGGCTGTGTTTGCGTTACCCGTCGTTATCCGACGAGGCAAATTAATACCTCCTGGTAGTTGCTGTTGATTGTACGCGAAGCTTTTGCTATGTCTAAAGCAGGTAGGTGTCATTTGCGGGGAGGTTTTTGCTATTTGCGCATCAATCACCAGTTACCAGTACCTGCGTGTTGCATGCGTCAAGCCCTGCTGTAGTGCATCGCATTTGCTCTCTTGAACGTCAACACGTGCTGACCTACAGCAGTAGCAATACGTGCTGACCTACAGTAGCGCTAAGGAAGAGTTTTTGTGGGGGTGTGGGAGGCTTTTACGCATGGTGGATGGTGGGGTCAACAGTGCATAGCGTAGCATGCAATGTTTTTAGGAGATAGAGAAGCGCTATACGTATGGTCCCGGTGTTGCTTCTCGTTGAGCTCTACCTTTCTTGAAGGCTTGCCTTCGTGTATCGGCTCCTGTCGCTGTACTAGTGTATCGGCTGCGTAGTTGATTGGCCGAGTGCGCCGGTACTAGTGGCGTCGGCATTCTGAGAAACACAAAACAAAAATATTTTACGGGAGATGGGCATCATATATACGGGGTCATAGGCGCATTTTTTTCTGTTTTTCTGTTTCTCTGCTACAACAGCAGTTCGTAGGTACATGGAGTTCGACGTTTCGTGACCTCACTTTTTGTTGTGGTCTGGATTTGTCTTGTGTCTTGCACATATTAAAGTCACGGCTCGACGAAGCGCAAGGAGCAATCCATCGATTTGATTAAAAAAAATGTTTTTTCCCGCAAGAGTTACTCGTACGTGTACCAGTATTGACCGAGTAATGATAGGGTTTCCATGTATTTCCATGGCGTTTTCGTCTTTGACTGAAACCTAACGATGGCAGTAAGCTACTAGTTGTAGTAAGCTTCAAGCTCCGGAGGGTGGGAATATTTATTGCTGCATTGGTTTAGCAAATTCAGCAAATATATACTACAGTAGTAGTACGATACTATGTATTACCTGGTACTAGATTACCGTACATAAGTGCTGATATACTTGGAAGTATGATATTACATTTTCGAGCAGCAGTTTCGACGTGTTCGTTCTTTCTTTGGTTCGACTACTGTACGAGTAGCGTGCTGTGCGCTGCTACTTTTTTTTCTGCTCTGTACCTGGTGAGAAACTCCACCAAGCCGTCTTCAGGAGGGGGGAAGGAAGGAGTTGTCTCTCTTGGGCTGTACGATCTTGGCTATACGATCGTGTATGAACTCCCGTCCATGTTTGTCGATGTGCTCCAGCTCCATCCTCCCCAAGTTGGTCGGAAGCCGTCCGACCCACGTCCTGTGCACCAGACGGTTATATCAGACGGTTGCACCAGACGGGTGTACCATACCTGTACGGGTTATATCAGGCGGTTTCGGACGAACGAGGAGAGGATGGGAGCTGGGCCATCCTCGTCGACGGGGGTCATAGACTTGAACTTTTTCTTCCCTCGCGTTTTTTTTGGGTTTGTTTTATGAGTCTTTCTTCCATGGCTATATATCATGAAAAAATTACAGTACTTTATCATGTAACAAGGAGGGTTTGGGCAAAAAAAAAAAAAATGGGACGACGTGTCGCCCATTGAAAGGACGTATGTAAAGGACGTACGTACGTTCTGCGTCGAATTTGTGAAGGCTGCTTGAATCAAAGACGAATCCGTCACAGGTTCTGCATGGCTGCATGATGACCTGGTACTGTACTCGTATCATACGTGCTACGTGCTATACGGTATGGTATTGTTGTCACGGACGTAAAGATGATAAAGTTAATAAACAAACGGAAGACTTATACTTAGTAGTATAGCACGACATTGTTGAAGGTGTGCTGCTGTGAGCGCTCCTCTCAGCTTTCTTACGTAGACGGTATTTTTTTAGCCCTTTTCGCGTTTCCTCGCGATGAGGTCCACCTCTCTGTCCGCTACTTCCTCGTCGTGCTCGCCGACCCCGACTGTGCCTGGGACGGCCTCGGCCGAACCTTGCGTCGTATTCCGGCGGGGCGTGCTGTCCCCCAAATTACGTGATACAATCTCGTACACATATATGTGAGCAGATGACTCGTGACAATTGACTGGCGCTGGCTGACATCGACGGCTTGGCTCCGTGTTAAAATATAGCTACCCCCGCTTGTTGTGCGCTTGTGGGCGCTCGGTCGTCAGTAAAGTCCCGCCGGTTCTCGAAAAAAATGCGTGAGTCGGCCTGAGAGGGCATCATGCATGGTGGAGTGAGTGAGGTGTTCGAACAAAAAGCAAGGCGGCGCATGTTTCACGACTATTAAAAAAATCGTAGTGTGTGCGGTGTAGGTGTAACATAAGATTTAGCTCGCGAAATTTGCCACTCGTACGGAGTGTGTGTATCATACGAAATCGTGGACTACTTGGGCCAAAAAGGGGGAAGACAATGGATTGGTAAGGTAACAGCATGTAGTAGATCGATGTACCTTCGAATCATGATTTCACGAGTCATTTTCTTGGCACCGCTTACTGCACAAAAGGGTGGGGTGGGTAGCAACATCGAAACATATCGCCGCGCAGCGGCTTTGCTGCTTGATTCCCGTTCACTTTGTTGCCTGTAAATAATAGTGAATATAGTATGGGCCCGCCAATAAGAAACGCCTAACCTGAGCAAGGTTTGAATCCTTATTATTGTGAAACCAGCCTTGACCATATACTATTATATAGGATTTAGTGTAGCGCTCGCCGCTGATCACGATTTCCTAGTCCATCCGATGTTCTTCGTAGCGTCCCCCAAGAAATAAGCCAAAAACGGTTTATGTTCCAAGGTCCAAGGGCTCTTTATTTTGTGCGGGCCTATTCTGTAAGGGCCTGCCGTGGTTGAGCCTCGGGGGCGCTCGACGAAGCTCGACTGCCTCATGGATCAGAACATTACGAAGTGGAAGTTACGGCCAATGTAACGTGTAGCTCGCTTGCTAGCTTTAGCTTTCCTTTTCGGTGTACTTCTTCCTACCGGCTACTACAGTACTGGCTTATGGCTATGCCATGAGCGGTCGAGGTTTGAGCCGGACAGCAGTGCGTCAGAGTGAAAATATAACAGTACCTGTGCCATAGCCCCATTCTTTGGTGGGGCGATGGCACGGTGCCCCGTTCCTCGTCCAAGTTGCTGTCGGGGATGATTAAAGTCGGGGTTGACTCCGCAGGCTAGTCGATTCGCTGGCAGCTGAGAGGTGTATTGTCCGCCAAATTGCAGCGAACTCTCTGTCTTCATTTAATTGAGAGAATACTGCATTCAAGGATTGGGCCACTGGTACGCAGGTCTCGAGTTGCTTCTATTTGTCATTTGGTTGGCCAATTGGTACATACTTTGATTAAAAAAAGCTATACCAGGTATATATATATATACGAACTTGTTCACTCTGAATGAATAATGCCCTGCACATTGTCGGAAGGCAAATAATATAACAACAATAATATATACGAAGCAGAGGAACCCACCCCATCCCCCGCCCCCCCTCCCTTGAACGTGAAAAACTTACCTAATATCCAAACAGGTGAAAAGCGTCACAACCGCCTCCTCTAACAAACCGTAATACCGACCCCCTCCCCCCCCCCCCTTGGACGATGGGAGGAGGGCTAAACGATCCCGACGTTGGCTACCATACCCAGGACGGAATGTTCCATTAACGGAATGTTTCATTACATTCCGCTCGAAACTAGGTCAATTGTTCCACGTTGGTTCAAGTGGTGCAGAGTTCCGTCAATACTAGGGTTGGGCACTGGTAGCCTCAATAAGTAGATTTAACACTGGCCTTTTCAGCAATCAGTATAATGGACTGCAGAAGTATACTGGCCGTGGTAGGCTCTCACTAGCTTTCGATGGGTCTCCATAGCATATTAATATTTTGGCGTGTTTCTTGGACGCACGTAAGATCAAACTACCGGCAGCATCTCCTGGCGGGCTCAGTCAGTGTATTACTACTGTGCTAGTGCCCAACCCGATCGAGTCGATACCCTGTAGATTTCCGTACTGATTTATAGCCGATTGCCGGCACAAACAGTATTATTATTCATGGCTACGAGTGAAACGCCGACCAACCACTGCTCTGCAATCGTACCTTTTTTCGACATTGTTATAATTGTGTGTTTCCCATTGAAGCCCCAGAGGACCATACCCCCGTACACGACGACAGCACAACAGCAGCAGCAGTGTCTGTATGAATAACACACAACACACCCCCCTCGGACGAATTTCAATGGACATTTTGTCGACGACCGGTATTATTATAGTTAATTAACCCCTTAGAACCGGAAACGGGTTTCGGGGACACAACTACTTGGGAATAGTATGGGTTCCTTTTTCCGGTGGTGGAAGGCCGAGCGATGCATCTATGGAATATAAATATCGATGATATAGATGTTGCGAAAGCCAACGTTTTCGTGTTTGGCTGGGTTTGGAGGATATCGCCTCTGAAATTCGTCCGAGGGAAGGGATGTGTAGTATTAATAGTTGGTTGCGCTATTGCCGTAGTGTGGTAAAGGTGGGGTTGCATTAGAATAATATGGTACCTCTGGTACGTACGAGTACAAACATACTGTACCGTATACCACCAGGTACCAAGTGCTCGTGCTCGTAGTGTTATTAATAGTAAGAATGAATAACGACGACCACATACGGCACTTGCTTCTGCGGTCCCAACGCATCCACACGTTGCAGTTCGCCGCCTGAGAGCTCCTACTAGCGTCGAAACCCCCGAATATTGTACCTACTATTGTACCTACTCGCTCGTAATGCCCAAATGCGCCCCCAATGCTGCTGTGCTGAGGTCTGTACTGCTGTTCATGTGCGTACGTACTGTCGCGCAATGCGGCGGGCGGCAGTAGGCCTGTCGAATGTCGAACGTCGGACATCGCTATGTCGGTCGAATGTCGAATGTCGAACTGTCAAATGTAAAATATGTCGTTACGAAAATTGACCAATCATAAATCTGTGAGCATGAAACCCCCCTGGAAGCGTGTTGGTTCTTGGTTCACCATTCGTTGGAGAACCACCCACAAGCTCTACGAGTACTGCTGCTGTGTGCCGTCGCTGTCTGTGGACTGGCACTTGGTAAGTGGTAGGTATCATGGAGAGGACGCAGGACGCCGACTCTGGAGAGACCTCTGCGCACCAGAACTCCGGTCACTCTGATGAGGTGATGCAGAGTCGCGTTGAGAAAGTCAAGAGGCCTCTAAAGCCACTGAATAAAAAGAAGGTCGAGAGCTACAACGAGGGTCTCAAGAAACGCGGAGTGGTGTACTTGAGCCGCGTTCCTCCATTCATGAAGCCGGCCAAGATCAAGCACCTGATGGAGCAACACGGTGTCGTCTCTCGGGTGAGCCTCGGAACCACAGGCTTCTACAGATAAGTTGTCGGGTGATTGTTTGAGTCAAGTGAGAAATGGCTCAAATGTTGCCGTTTCTGTGTCAATATTGATTACCAGGTATGTGCTGCCGCCATGTTATTGTACCATTCTGATCATAAATATAAGATACATTTATATATCCACAAAATGGACAAATGCACCTTATATTCAAGATCAGATGGATAGGAAGTAGTACGTACGTAGACGTATGCTAGCACGAGGTCACTACTACTAATAGTGCAAATACGAACCCGACTGGAGATCGAGAGATAATAACCAGACCGCGTGCGTGAAAGCCTTCGGGCCTAAGCGTGCGCGCAGGGGTCTACCTACCAGTGCAGCACGGCTCTCCGCCCCCCTGAAGAAAAGTGCGAGTAGCAAACCGTACGGTATGTTGTATGTTTAAGTACGACTACGTATGTATCATATATAACCGTATACAGTAAGCAGAGCGCGCAATAGCTCCACACGATAAGAGGTATTATACCAGTACAATGTCTGCGCCGGTATCATATTACAGGTATGATACAGTAACAGTATTAATATATAATTTGAGCAATAGGGCTGTTATACACCGTACAGCAGTAGACTATTGCTAGAGGCTCCCTGTGCCTGTGCACTCGTATTATACTGCTGCTGTGTATAGAACTAGGAATCTCACAAAATACCCTTACGTCTCTCTCTTCGCTGCTCAGCAAAGTGTTTGCATGATCATGACATGCCACCACCGCTACCATCCACCTTGTCTCTAACGACATCTCGACAGAGTTGCGAGGTATGATAGGATGGCGAAACCATCGTCGCTACGCTCTCCCCCTTGAGTCGCTGCTGCATCACGAGCTTTATTTTGTGGGTAACCTGGTAGTCTAGACTAAGCCAATTACCAAGGCCTATCAGCCATGACTTTATCACGACATTGTACGTAGGAGACGTCTGTCGACCGTCCCTGTGATGTATCTCTCCCGTCTCTCTCTTGACTCCTCTTGATTCTTGACCTTCGGATGCGGACGTATGGACTCCTTAGGTGTACCTTGCGGAAGAGGACCAGGCCAACCGTCGCGCGAGAAAAAAGGCCGGTGGAAACTCTGGGAAGATGTACACGGAGGGGTGGATAGAATTCGAGGACAAAAAAATCGCCAAAGGTGGGACTCAAAATTGAAAACCTCACAGCAAGGAGCATGACAGCAAACTGTTTAAATACTCACTTTGTACATTGTTACCGTATATCATACTGCGTACGTGCGAGCAGCTGGTACTGGTACTGCCATGCTACCATATCTGGTGTGTGGTGTGTTCAGCACCTGCAAGGCCAAGGCTAGACCTAATTCGGTGTTGTTGGTTGTTGACAAACAATAGGCGAGAGAGGCGAAGAGCCCGTTCTTGATCACTTGCGTCACATACGAGCATATCCACAGTAATGCTTAAACACGATTATTGTGCCTGCTTGGGCTAGTTTAAGTCGATACGTACATGCAACGAGTGTGGTAGACTCCTGTAGAGCTGCAGAAGTATCCGTGCTTCTACTGTCTCTATCTGGCGCCATTGCCCGCGCAATGTGCCGTCCCCCACCCAAGTATGAATATCAACTCCCGCTGTGAAAGTCAGCTCCATTCCAGCCCATCTATGACGGGTGAGCAGAGTGGCGGCTGCCGTTCTGCTTATTCCATTATAGTGGTCATAATATATCTACTGTTTTTGTTTTTTGTATGAACAGGGGATCTACTATACGAAGTACGTACTTACAGTGTTACCTGGTACCTTGTACCTGGTATGCTTTTTGGGGTTCATTATGGGTTCTGGTTATTATTGGTCCACCGTATGAGTAGTAGCTTGCCGTTGAGGAGCCGTTGAGGAGTGAGCATGCTACACTGGTCTACAGAAGTACGTTTCAGCGGGGAGTGGTGATGATGATGATGATGATGATGATATCACATTACTCATTCCCCTGAAAGCAGCCTGTGGTCACAAACCAAGCTATTAATATTAATTAAAGAAAAGCGTCCCGATGGAAGAAATCACGTATTATACGTACGGTATCCTGGTACGAAATGATACGTGCACCGCAGTACCGGTACGAAAGAGAACGATACTAAAGGCTGCTGTGGTGCACCATCCCGTACCACTTGCGAACCAAATAATACCAGGAAATTATTCATGGTATGGTATGTAGACGCGTGTTACGATAGACGTTGCACTTCTTCGCTTTTTAGTTTCTGAATGACGGGACTTCTTAACCCAAAATCGTCGGAATGTCGTTCTTATTCAGCAATACCATTTTTTTCAATACCTAGTCCATGGGTTTGTTCATCGGGCTGCCCTTTCCGTTTACTCAAAAACAGTTTTCGAGTGCGATACGGAGCTCCTACAGTGATGAGCCTCAGAAAAATATGGTGCACCTCTATCACCTCTATCACCTCTATCGCCTCTACCGCCTCTACCGCCTCTACCGCCTCTATCGCCTCTATCACCTCTATCATACTACTAATAGCATGGGCCTGGAAAAAAAGTAGAATAACTCGTTGTTGACGTCTGTGGTTGCAGGGTCATGCTTTTATGAACGACGCTCAGCATCATCGTCCACCTGATCCTCGAAAACTCATTTTTTTCACTTCATTTTCACGTGATTTTCACTTTCCACTATCGGATGTTGCGCGCCGCACGCACTTAATTAACCCTGCAAAGCTATCGCGGAGAGCTTGAACAACACCCTGATCGGGGGGAAAAAGCGAAACTACTACCACGACGACATTTGGAATCTCAAGTACCTTCGGAAGTTCAAGTGGGACCATCTCACGGAAAAGGTCGCGTACGAGCGAAGGGTACGTTCGCAAAAGCTTCGCTTGGAGACTATGCAGGCGAAAAGGCGAGTTGTTCATAACTTTAGGAATTGTTCGCTACCTGGTGTGCCAGGTATCTATTATTTTGCTAAGCTATATAGACTATGCATTACCAGCATTTTTTGTATGACGGTTTCTGCCGTGGTGTACAGCAGTACAGTGCCAGGTGTTGATTGTGCGGTATGCTTGAGGCGCCAACTTGGGTTTGTGTGTTTGCTTCGTTGTGGGGTTAGCACGCTCACGTTGCACTTAGAAGGGGTTAAGGGGTGTATACAGCAGTGCCGTGTCTA
Organism: Costaria costata; assembly: GCA_036873775.1. Classification (NCBI taxonomy): domain Eukaryota; class Phaeophyceae; order Laminariales; family Agaraceae; genus Costaria; species Costaria costata. The sequence goes on along the minus strand of JAYJME010000468.1, from coordinate 12,883 downwards.
GCATCGCCTCAAAACGGACGCCCCTTCCTGAACGCTCTCCACGTTTACGCTGTCAAACTACTGCCGCTGCCGCTGTCAACACTAATGCACTGGTGTTGTATAGTTCCAAGTATACGTAGAAACTAAACCACGTTCGCTATCTCCGTGTGTGTGTGTGTGTGTTTTGTTTTTTGCGCGATAAAGAGAAAACGCGCGATACGTGGAGCTGGTGGAGAGTGGGCGATCCTTCGCCAAGATGGAAGAGCGCAAGAGAAAGCGGAGGGAGGACGGCGCTGGCGCTTCCGGCGCGTCGCCCGGCGAGGGGGGGGGGGGCGGAGAGGACGCCAGGCCAGGCGTTGGAGACTCTCACAGACGAATTCGGCGACGGTTCAAGCAATCGAGCCCTGTTGCGGATGTTGGGGGGGGCGGAGGGGGGATGGACGCCGCCGTTTTGCGATCTGTTTTCGGAGGCGATGGGAGCAAGAAGAAACAAAGCGGGTAGAAACCTCAAAGTATTCAATTTTCCAGTGCTGTGTGAAAAGCGGATGAAAGGTTTAAAATGTTCAATTCGCTACTTGTCTGTTCCTATTTGTATTATTGGCTCCTCTTGGCTCCTCTTTCTTGTGTGCGGTGGGTTGTGTGGCAAGGGTTGTAAGTGCAGCGCAGCGCATTCGGTGTAGGCATCGCGAGGCGGGGCTTACGGTACGTTGGTTGGTCCTGAAAACAAGAAGGCGTTCTTTAAACAATATCAACATATTCAGGAACGGTTTATCGACCATTTATGGTTTATCGTTAACCACAGAGTGGTCATGTGGTAATGTTTACCACCCAAAACAGTATTTCCGTTTCCCGCTGGAGGTTTTACCGCCTGAAGGTCGGATTAGTGCCAATATACCCATTACCCATTACGTGTACGTCGCCAGTCCCCAGAACCCTGGTACCTCAGCGTGCGTGGTGCCACACTACAGGGTACGCCCCAATACATTGCAGAACGCCATGCCCAAAGTAGTGACTGACTGTATCGTCATGGTCACGATCTTCGGAAGTTCGCTTCGTTTTCCTAGACCCGACATTGGCCATCCAGGCAGGCAATGAACTTTTTTTGGGCCAAGATATAGCGACGAACCAAACGATAACTTGGGTTTTTTCGGCCGTCTGCGAGTATGATACTATTTGATAGCATAATAGTGTGAGCGCGCAACATCGCGAGTAGGATGAGGCTATGTATAGGCTGCACACCCCTTGCATAGCCCCTGTGACAAGCAAGCAGTGGCCGATGCTGAAAACGTCAATTTTGCGTGGTCGATGTTGATGTTTCCCTCTGAAATAATAATTGAACAGGTACGTACGTACAAGTCTCATAAGACTCGTTGCGTGCACGATTATAGAACTAAACATGATGATGTTTCAAATGACTAAAAATGACCCTTTGTAACAAGTTGATGTGAGGGTTACTATTATTACAGTAAGTGTACAGTAGTTGTATCGCTTGGCCTTACGAAGCGAGTGCGACACCTCGAGCATGTATTGTACCAATATGTATCATACCACTCTACTGCTGCTGCTCTTTACGCTGTCCCGCGCTTTTGAGCTAGATACAGTAGTAGAGTTGCCATTTTGGATACGCTCCAGACAAGAGAGGGGTAGGAGGTCATCGGAGAACTACTGTAAACCAAAACAGGCGTGCCAAACGATTTTGAACTCTCTCAAATCCGCATTTCTCTTCTCATGAACCGATCGCTCTTACACCATAGCTCTCACTGTAGTCTATACCTGGTACTGGTATGGACCATTGAACCGTAGTCCCCACTGTATATAACTGTACGTGTCCTCTGACGCTTTAGGCCACGCCATGAAAACCGAAGTAAAATGGTGGAGATTACAGGGTGCTAAACTTGCGGTTTACCGCCCATTTTGGTTATACGGTTTTTATCATCGCAATTTTGTTTTACCAGGTATACTGTTTACCGCTGGAGATTTAGCGTACGACGAGTATTTCATGACCGCATCCTATTCCCCGTCAATAAACTTCACCGCCGTTCACTCGATACCTACCGTCTGGATTTGGGAATACTTCGAAGCATACCTTTATCGCGGAAGGAGGTACCTACCGCCCGTGCCCCGAGACCGTTTCCGCGGGGAAAAAAAAAAGCGTCGAATTGCATTAATTGCCTTGCCGTTTCGTTACCGAGAAGTAACGTGAAAAATATTGGCCCCAAGGCAACGAAGGGAGCCGAGAACGTTTTCCAAAGGGTTGATGCATGGAGGGTTGGATTTGCCCAGCAACCATATCGCGTGCCGCTAGCCAATCACATACACCTGGTACAGTATACAGAAGTACCAGGAATCAGAAGCCTATACTGACTCCGGCAAGCACAGGTATAACCCTGCATGCTGCATGTATCACCACAAGTTCAAGTCAGCACAAGAGAGTCGTATAACAGTGCTGGCGAAGTGTCTGCATTTCCGCTTCCGCTTCACGCTCCCTCCAGGGAGCACACAAACAGGATCCCTACTGCTGCCGCCTCCATATAACTACAGCTTAAAATATCACCTTGCCGGTTTTAAGCCCTCATTTTTTATTGGCTGTCGCGTGAACACCGCCCCCCCCCTCCCCAATCACCCCTCGTCGAAGATAGTACAGAAATTGCTCGGGACTCTTGCAGCAGCAGATTTGCAACTGTCGTCAACTTTACTGCGTTACATTGCTGGAAGAAGATATACAAAAGCAAACAGAAACCAAGAAAAAAGAGGTACTGGTATACCTTTTTGACCGTACGGCGTAGGTCGTACGCTTCAGTGAGCTTGAAACGGGCCCCTATTATTTGGCGTCGTCAAATTAGAAACTCGCAATTCATAACAATGTCATAAACGCTCCACCGTCGCAAAAACTGCGCTTTCCATCTCCGCCCTAGGGGCCCGCCTCCCCGTCCACAGCTGAAACTGCTCTAACCCTTGCTCTACCAGCATGTCTGCCCCCTGCACGTAAGGACACCGCGCTTCCTTCGCCTGGGCCAAGAGCGATGTCAGCGCCGGCTTGTACGCCGCGTCGAACACCACCGGCTGCGCGGCATCATCAGATACATAATCGGACGGGGGAAATAAAAGACCAATGGCACAAACGAAAGGGGGCGACGTGAACGAGTTGTATCAGAGTCGTGGATATGCCTAACACCGCACATGACAGCACAAGTACGAGAGGTGTTTGACATACACTTGGTCTACCATCTCGATTCAAGGCAAGATCCTGGCACGTTGTACAATATACGTCGTCGATATGTATCAACATACGTTGCATGTCCCTGAATTTTGATTGGCGACTTCACCGATCATTAGCCATACAAAACAGCAGCACAAAACAGCAGTACAGGGTTCTCCTTCGGGATGTGGTTGACATTAAATCTCGGGGGTGTCGTAAGTTGAAAAGCGGGGGCATCATCAGGCGTCCCTATTTACTCTAAGGAGTACTGCTGTATACCTTGTACCTGCTGGCACTACTACTAACGTTTGTACATGTGACAGGATGAGGTTCGACGACGTGTGTTTGATTTTAATTTTTACGTGGAAATGTCATCGATCATGATTGCGTGTGTCTTCCGGTGAGCCCAGCACACACATACGAACACAAAAGCACCGTGGCCAGCCGTGGCTGTCACTAAAGGTCAAAGTAAGAAGCGCCGGTGGTGTTACTACTGTTGTTGTTGTTGTTGTTGTTGGTGTGTGTACCGCGGCTGCGCGATTGCTTTTGAAATCCCGAGGAAGTGTGATGCCCACTGCGCAGCATCCAAATAATTGCACCTCTAAACCTGTCTAGACAGTTCTAGGTTATTATGTGTTCGTTCCTATTTCCTGCAGTGGTAGGTCGAAGATCGACAGGAACACATGGCACAGACACGCACACACAGATGCACCGTCCGCGGCCGTCACAAAACTAATAGTTTGATGTGCGACTGCTGTCGTACCGTGGCTGCCACCAAGTAGAGAGCTTGAGAGCTTGAGGGACGGTGAATACAGCCATCGCCATGATACAGCAGCAACAGAGCAAAAACGCGGAAATGTGGGGGCTTCCATCGTCCTGGGAGGCTCAGAGTACGCGGAGAAAGAACCCGCTAAAATAGCTATTTCCCCGGAACTTTTGAGCCCGCGCCACGGAGCCTGACAGGGGCACCGCCTGTGGCCGTCACAAAAGGAAGAGCTTGATGTGCGACTGCTCTTGTGCCGTGGCTGCCCCCAAGTAGAGAGCTAGAGAGCTTGAGGGACGATGAGATACAGCCATGGCCACGATACAGCAGCAGCAGCAGCAGAGCAGTAATGCTGAAAGTGGGTTTTCCATCGTCCTGGGAGGCTGTGGGTACTCGGAATCAGTTCCCGCAAAATAACTATTTTCCCGCAACTTTGAACGCCCAGAGCACATGCCACGGAGCCCGACCGGGGCCCACAGTCGCGGCGCAGTGTACCCCGCAGCTGACATCGCTAGAAAAGACCCTCGGCCGGAAGAGAAAGCTTGAATTTGTCCATAAAAAATGCGTTTCATACGCATACATATCATATGAGGAAAGCATAACATATTTGCACCTCACGCAAGACTGGCATTGGTTTTGGGCCTCGTATACAGAGGAGTATTAAAAGTACAGGCGACACTACAGTATCTTACTTGTCGAGTTGTGGGCGTCAATCGCTCGGGGTTGTTTAAGGGGAAAACGCGAGAGTCACGCCTGGACTGAGAGATGGAGGGGTCAAGCAGACAGGCAAGGCATATGTTCCGTTCAAGAGAGCCAACTGAAATGGGGACAAACAGCATGGACCAGGGGAAAATATACGTGTGTGCTCTTCACATTAAACCGTTCTTCTACTCGTCGGCATGTATATACCAGGAAGTAATATATACGACGGAGTGGTCGGATAAACACACGAACAAAATAACCAACACCGGTTAAATTGGAAACCATTAAAGTACGTATATACCACTCTGTAGCTTGTTTTATTTCGCGGTACCCAACGCCCAACCCACCTTGCTCTCTAAAAGATGGTCCGGCAGGGTGAACTCTGCAGTAGCCGGGATCGTGGAGACCACGACGTCCACTGAGGCAGATCCACACGCCCCCTGCAGGGCTTCCACGTCCAGCGTAGACACCGCCGCGCCCCCAAACCGCCCCGCTAGCTCCTCCGCTTTCGCCGGCGTCCGATTATACACCACCACTTCAAGCCCGAGTTGCTGCATGGCGAAGATAGCACCCATCGCAGCGCCACCGGCCCCAACCACCAGAGCAACCCCCCCCGCCCCTGCTCCCACCCCGACGCCTCCAGTCGGGCCTTTACCGGCCTCAGCACTCCCAACCAATCGGTGTTGTCGCCTCTCAGGCGGCGGGCACCGGTCTCCGGATCGGTTCCCACGATGACGGTGTTGACAGCTCCGATTTTTTCCGCCGCCTCGCTCACCTCGTCCAGCAGCGGCAACACGTTTTGCTTGTGGGGGATCGTGACCGACGCCCCCCCGAAGTCCGGCCTTGATAACGCCTCCGCCATGAGGGCGGGGTCCTCCCCCTCGCACAAAAAGTACTCGTGAGGTAGGCCGCTGCGGCGGAAACCCGCATTGTGCATGTTCGGGCTGGGGGACTTCGATATGGGAGAGCCAAAGAGGAAGAACGAACGGGGGGGGCAGAGGCCTAGTTCTGCGCGGTGGCGCATGATTTGATTGGACGACATTTGCCCGGGAGCGGCGACAAAGGGGAGTTTATCGTGCGTGACGGGCGTGTATCGCTCGTTGAGCACCCTGCTCAGCTTCCCGGTCTCGGTGAGGCACAGGCCGATGTACGGGACGGGGAGAGCAAGCGATTTGGCGGCTCTGTGCACGCGAATGCTGTCCTCCGGCTCAAAGGCAGTTGTTACCACCTGCCACCGGCGTCACGGGGTAGGGCAGAGAGCGAGCTTCAGTTGTACTGGTATTTCGTGCCATCTACAAGGTTCCCCTTCGGGATGTGATTGGTTTGATTATCCCGAGGGTGTCGCAAGTGACGTTTATGCAGCTGGAAAAAAAGGCAAGACATGTGGTTCCAGCAGTTGGAATTTTGAAGTCTACAGCCCAAAAAAAAGCGACAGGTCCATCAGCAGCTGCAATTTTGAAAGTCTAAAGCTTTAAAAACGAAAGGTTTAACGACCAGCGAAACGACATCGGTATATCTATGTACATATATATGTACGAGAACAAAGAGAGCCTCTACACTTTGGCATTTAGTTGGTCAACAGCAGTACTCGTACCCGTACACGGCCTGTTGAGGTTGGTTTGAGAGATGAGACTGCCGGTCGGTTTTATGTCGGCCGGGCATTGTGCCTAGCGCACACACTATTAATAGGCCAGGCTTACGGTTGCTTTCATACTCTCTCACCACGAAAGCAACATGATAGCAGCAGTGCGGCTGATTTCTAGAGCTGTGAGTCGGCACGGCTTAAGCCACCAAATAACAATCAGTTGTGCAAATAGTCAGCCGTTTCTCGGAGGTACCAACTATCCAAATTATTGGGTTTCCTCAAGCGTACGAGGAAGGTTTTACTCGTATTTATGCGGGGTACATTTTGTCTATTAATAGTGTAAAATGACGCATATAGCGAGTACCTGGTACTTGGTATCAGTGATACTTGTCGCAATGTCTTGCCGACTGACAGCTCTACCTCAACACACCTCTCGCAACACGTCTATCGTCGCCGCTTGCTCTGCTTGCGAACACGGTATTGTTACCGTACCAGTACATTATTATCGGTATATTTCAAGAATCATACTCGTAGCTTGCAGGAGCCTGCCTCACTTGAGCTGCGGACGGCCTTCATCAATCAGCAGACGCAGCGTTTCATACGTCCAACAGATCATCATCTTAACCTTAACCTTAACCTTAACCCTAACCCTAGATAGTACCAGTACATATCACTGGCTTGCGAAATGTGTACGTATAGACCATGCGTATCCCACAGATCATCTTGTGGAAACGTGGACCACACAGATCCACACAGATCGTACCATACCAGACTGCAATGTGTTCGAAAAACCGAGCACACGCATGACAACATGGTAACACCCTGTAGGTCACTACGATTGCTGCTGTGGAAACATAAACATGTGCAGATCATTCAAATCCTGTAGATCATCCAGTGAAAGATTCTTGTACGGATGATGCAGAACCGTGAAGATGATCTGTGTGATCTGTACACAGCCTGTAGATACGGAGAGTGATCTTATCTGTCCGACATGTGGGACGTTTGGTTTCTTGAAGAAAGAAGCAACTACGTACGTACGAGTACTGCAGACCGATTCACGTGTGTAATAATACTACACTCTGTATATAGGTACAGGGATCGGCCACGATGGCCGATAACTCTGTACGCGTCACGCATCGTATACCAAGCATAACACACCTTGACAGCATCGACAGCCCCGTCGTGGTAGCACTCCATGAAGAGCTCCTGGGCTTGCTCCTCCATAGTCTTCCGCCCGACCACGTGGTATGACCCCACTAGCACAGCACCCGGGTAGTCGCGGCTCGCCTCTCGAATCAAGCCCTCCCGGTAGCTCATAGGCCAGTTTGCCTCTATGTCCATCACCTCGCACCCGGCGCGCAAGCCCCATCGCGCCAACCGAAAGAGGGCTTCAGGGTCATCGGGGAAAGCGCCACACTGCCCTTTCGAGCGGATGGTGAACACCACCGGCAGGTAGCTCGTGTGTCGTCGGAGGAGGGAGAGCTGTCTCAAGACGGAGTAGGGGTCGTGGTCGGCTAGGAGGTCCACCCGAAGCTCCAACGCGTCGACGCCTTCTGTCAGGTCTGGCAGAAGGTCCTTGTGTGGTTCGAAGTCAGGGAAGGTGAGAGAAAGGAAGAAGGTGTTCTTGCCCATGTCGAGAGCGACGTCCTCGGGGGACGGCTTCGGCCTTCGAGCGAAGGCCACCAAGCGGGACAGGTCTTCCTTAGCGAAATCTTTCTCTTCCTCGTCGTCGCCATCGACAACGACGGTGTACTTGGTCGCTTGCTCGCAGCGCTCACGCGAGGCAACATCCTCGCCCTCCGTTGCTAGGTGCACCGTGAGCGGGTGGGCGTGTATCACGCTCTGCACGTCCGGATGCTCGAGGCAAAGCTTGGAATGGCACAGGAAGACGCTGTCCGCCTTGCTTGAACCGAGCGCTAGCTCCACGCCGCGCGCGCCATCTCCCGCGGCTATCTCTCCCAAATCGACGATATCGCTGATAGAGGCACCCGCTGAGGCCAGGTGCTCAGCAAACGTGTCTAGGCTCTTCCTGGCCGAACCCACGAGTACGACGGGCGTTGTCGTTCTCAAGCTGCTGCTCTTAGCTGTTGTCTCCGAAGCGGTGCATTCGGCCGCATGTGCTTTGCGTGTACCTTGGCCCGCTAGTCTCGGCAACCGAACAGGTGTCTTGATCTCGGGAGCGATACTGGCAACGGAAAAGCGGGAGAGCCGTGCATGGGGGACGTGAACAAAAGCTGCCACCGCCGCCCAGCAAGTGGCGGCGTACAGAGCTTGGGCGGCTTTCATTTTTTGTTCTGCCTGCTGTGTTGTGCTCTGCTGTGCGGCTCAACGTCAACTCTTAACTGTATATGAGAGGAAAGTACCCCCTCACATCCAACGCTATTAATTATAGTGCAAACCCATTTTGTGGGGTGGCGGAGAGCGGGTGTTTAGAGTTCTCGTGGCGCTCGACAATTGCACGGTTCTGATCCGTGGCTGGGAAGAACACTCCCTTGAGGAGTTTGGGGAGAGTTGTCTGAGCTTGGACCGCCAGGTTTGTCCTTGAAAAGAGAAGTGTGCTTGGCGTGCCTCGGTTGTTGTCTCGTGATAATTGTTGCCTTGAGTGAGGTGACAGCTTCACGCAAGCAGGGACATTTGTTTGGGAAGGTCAAGGTTGCGTTCCATCCCGAGAGCCTTGCTTGTCGAGAGCCTTGCTTTCTTGTTGATGGAAGGCCCTGCGTATCAAACTGTCCTGGCAACCCAGTGACCCAAACGCCGTAGGATGCGCGTCTCCTGTTTTATCGCGCTCGCAACAGTCCCTCCTTGGGCAGCAGTTCGTGCTCTCATCTCCCATCCTTCCGACTTTGCGCTTGGCATTGGGTATGGGGCATGGCCGCATGGTCTGTTCCGCACTTGCCCGCCCGACGCACCTGTCTCTGGTTGTTTCCACCAAGAGCAGCGCAATCGCAGCAGTCATGGCGGCACCAGGGATCCCGGGCATCCCCGCGATCCCCCCTGTTCAGGGCAAAGCGGAGATGGCGTTGGATGCGGCGCGCGTGTATGCGGACGAGGAGGCAAAGCGCAAGCGGCTCGAGTGCAGGTTCTATGAGGCGCAGTATCCCGAGATCGAGGAGGTGGTGATGGTGAACGTGCGCAACATCGCCGAGATGGGGGCGTATGTGGTGCTGCTGGAGTACAACGACATTGAGGGCATGATCCTGCTCTCGGAATTGTCTCGCCGACGCATCCGATCCATCAACAAGCTCATTCGGGTCAACCGTAACGAAGTGGCGATGGTGCTGCGTGTCGACAAAGAGAAGGTGTGTACGTACAGCGTTGTCGTACTTCTGACGTGCTGTGTTGGGGTGTTGTGTGTTCTGCGCAGCTGTACAACAGCAGGAGTATTCGAGTACTTGCTGTTCCCAAGACGGAAGTCTGGAGCAGATATATGCCCCGGGTGATCAAAACCTGGTTACCCGGACCCGGCGGGTGCAATCCGGACGGGCAAAGCCCGTGACGGCTTGGTTTTGACTTGAAACCTGCGGGTTTTGGGGGTGACCATATAACCCGGGTACCCGGTGGGTTCAGGCACCCGGGTACCATTTGTGGCGTCACACACTTGAACGTCGTTTTGAGACGCGGCATCCCAACACGAAGAAACGAAACCCTGAAAAGGCATCCCAACAAAAATAACGAAATCCCAAGCTTGAAAGTTGCGGTTGGCTCGCCTAATGTCGGAGGTGCGAGGTCCTTGTTGCGGGTACTCGTTGCGCTGCGCAACGAGGGTACTCGTTGCGCTTCGCAAGGAGCAATGACGCGTCAGAACGCACCCCGACGCCTGCGCTTCGTGTCACAAGCCAGTTATCAAGTAGACATCACCGAGGTCCACACCACTGCTGTTACGGTGCTGCTGTTAACGAATCACAGTCGTAGAACCCTGAGGTCCTGGTTCCGGATGTCTTGGCTGTATCACCGAGGACCTCAAGATTACCGTTGTTGGTGTCACCAACTAAAGTTACGGGCGGCGGGATTTGTGTCGTTTTTTGCTCCCAGCTCCCAGCTTCCGCCCCAAACGCTCGCACACGCACACACGCTTGCGCTGATCACTCAACGCCTCTCCCCACCTCGAGCCTCATCACGCCTTCATACTCAGCTCTCCCTTTTCGCACGGCGATGCGGTGGGAGGCTGTTTTCAACAGGCGTATGGTGTTCTGTAAGGCTTCAGAGCACGGCCAAGCCCGCGAAAGGATGTTGTGTGTTCCATCACATATTTTCTGTTTGCTTGTTTTGATGGGTGTTTACGTACTGCGAGAGTACTACTAAAAGGTCGAAGGCGCGAGCAAACGGGGCGATGTCGGGGGCAGACCGGGCGACGCCGATGGCGAGGGAGGCGATGGTGGGAGCGAACGCAGCGACGGCCGACTTGAGAAAGCGGAGCGACGGTCCGAGCGAACGGAGCTCGTTGCGCCGCGGTTCAGCTAGATTTTGGTAAAGCTCGTCCCGCCGAACGCAGTGCGGCATGATGCTTTTACGTGGAGCGACGAGGTCGACTGCGCGACGAGCGAACGGGGCGATGTGTCGGGAGCGAACGGGGCCGATGCAAGCGAGCGGAGTGACGGTCCGAGTGAACGGACGCGAGGCGACGGTTAGAGCGAACGGAGCGCGTTGCACCACCGTTCAGGTCGCTTTAGCCAAGCTCGTCGTGCCGGCGAGCGGGGGGCGGCATGACGACGTGGAATCCCTGCCTCCGACTGTTCCGACCAACATTTATTTACATTTATTTACATTTTTCACGTTTTGTAGAAGCACTTTCCTTTTTCAAAAACTGGGTTTCCTATTTTTATTTTTATTTTCTTCTTCCAATTGTCCAACCAAGTACCTGTACCTACACTACTCAGGGCATCGTTGGACGGTTGCACCTGCCCCCCTTCAAATATTGTGGTATTCTTCCTTGCGCGATCGTAGCGGAGACTTGTTCACTGGTGTTGCAGCCCTCACGAATTGAAAAAATCGGCGCCTCAAAATCGAAGGCTTTCTGGTTTAGGCGGGGAAATACAATTTTTAACCCCTGTCAAAAATGTCAACCCGCCTGCGCTGAGATCCCTTGTTCTACCGAGCGCTGCACGGTCGACTCGTGTCTCAGAACAGCGCAATACGAAAGAAGGGCCTGGACAAAGGCATAGGCTAGCCTTGTGCACGATCCGCGAGCTATGATTCCTATTCTGACTGCAGAAATTGTGATTGGGTTTTTAGCTGAAAAGCTACGAGCCCGCCTTGAGGAGTGATTTCTCCGCTTGGTAGAAACCGATCTTCACGCGAGTGGTCGCGTCCCTAAACTTGCATGAAATTACGCGAAATTCTGGCAGTGCAGAGATACAGAGGGAAGGAAGGCTGATATACTTCGAAGTACCTTGCATAATTCACGTTCAAAGGCGGAAAAAATTGCAGTTGGCATTTGGAATTACGCCCAAAAAATATCAGATTTTACGTCAAAAATGACAGTTTTTTTAACGTAAAAACACTGGCCGATTTTGGGTGTACTTTCATATACCTATTTTGTCGCCTCCATTACCCTTCTCACATTGTGCAAGGTTTGACAGTCTACCCTGTCTTGTTACCTCTACACTGCCAGAATTTAGCCTGATTTAACGAAAGTTAAAGGACGCGACCACCCGCGTGAAGACCGGCTTCCCACATAAAAAATCGTACTGGCTGGCTCACTACGCGCGCATGCCTGTCAAAAACCAAAAAATATTAACAGTGTAAATTTGAAAAAAACTGTCTAAAATAAAAGAAGCCCTGGAACCACAAATCCAACTTTCAGCGCCGTGGTCGCGTCCCTAAGTCGACATAACATTATCTGTCGTTTTGGTTAGCTCTAGTGGTGGTGCTAAGGTACATGCTTGCACCCTGCATCAATAACGTTGAAACCTACAGCAGTGTGTGTTGCGGAATTACGGAATTTCCCTAAGGAAATGATATTCGGGCAGATGAGGTTCCAGGCTCTCGGCTGAGCCCCAAAATCGAACATTCCGGGAATTTTGGGTGGGCTGCAACACCAGTGTGTTTAATGTATGTATTCCATTTATGGATACCAGGTCCTGTCCCCTAGCTCGTACCGCATCATTATCACTATGATCCTTCAAGGTCATCCCGGCTTCTCGGGGCGCTTCTGAGAGTACCTCTCGTTGCTGACCCCGAGAGTGTGGTAACACCACACGACCCCTCCTCGATGTGTCTCCACACCCAATCTTAACAAACAGATTCATATCTACCTGCTGCGGGACTACCGTCCCACACATTTGCCGTCGTCCCACACATTTGCCATCTGACAATTTGTAGCGCTTATTCCCATCCATCATACCGGTATAATAGACTTACTTACTATTAATAATACCTTTCTCACGGATTGCCCATCCCTGGCCTCTCAGAGCTCCCACTTCGACACCGCCTCCTTCCATTTCTTGCCGAGCTTCCTTCGTGTCTTTCTTTCATAATACTTTTTTTGTTGGTGAGAATCTTTCTGCTTTTTCGGTTTTGGGTCCATTCGTGCGTGTACAGTGAGCACGGCAGCTATTAATAGTGCGAGCCCGGCGCCATCGCGGGTATGGGAGGGCGCTGGCCAGTCGAGGGGGGGTCAGAAGGGACGCGGTCGCCTTTTTCGTGGCTAGGCGTG